>JAJHSJ010000013.1:17167226-17452924 GCA_021015155.1 Magnolia officinalis | reverse complement strand
GATATAGTATGTTTTTTGAGGCATAGAATCCTCAAATTGTCCCATTTGGACCGTTTAAAGTTAGATAGATTAGAATGTTTTCATTTGATTGATTTAAATGCACATGCTTCTTATGCATTTCATCTCTCCTTTTCTCTCTGTATATATTTATTATATTTATTTCTATTGTTAAATATCATCACTTTATGTGAATACTTGACGTGGGTATAATATGCAATATTAATATATCTGGAAAGACATCGGGATATACTGTCGGAATTTGTGCGTTTGAATTTAAGGGCGTGTTTGAATTTCGGTGAAATGGTAAATCCCGGGTAAAAAGGTAATAATTACTTCCCCATGCATTTACAAGTTGCTTAATTTGACCGCTTACTTTTTACACGAAAACCAAAAATATTGCAAAATATTTGTGAGTCCCACTGTGATGCATTTCGCTTATCCACACCGTTCATCCATTATTCCATTTGAATTCATAGCATGAGTAAAAAATTGAGACATATCCAATACTTAATTAGACCACGTCATACAAAAAAGGGAATCGAATACTTACTGTTAAAAACTTTGTATGGCCACTGTTTCTTTTGGCGTGGGCCACTTGAGTGTTGAATCTGCTTCATTTTTTGTCTCATGCTCCAAACTATTGTAATAAAACAGACGGACGGAATGGATATTTCATACACATTACCCTTCAGTTCAAAAATAAAAATTACATCTTTTGAACTAATTTCACTGGCACAACTTCCTATGAAATTTCAAACGTAGTGAAATCGTAATAATTACCATTTCCTTTGCATTTCCCATTGTTCTGAAAAACAAACAGGCCCTAAATGGGAAAATAAAAGCATTACAATCTATTAGGTCTTGAATGGGTGACTGATTCAGTCAATTAGATAGAGATATTCTTTAAGGGATTCTATAGAATGCATAAATATTTCTTTCTATGAGGTCCAACTTGTAACTCCTCAAAACCCACTATGCTGTAAGACATTACAGTGCATGACAGTACCCAGCAAGTTAAGTTGCAAGTTGGTGTACATAAAAAAAATAAATTTATGATGGATAAATTTAGTTTTTGGTTACTCACTTTTCATATGCTTCATGCACATGGTACTAGATATGGCTTCAACGTCCCCAAACAAGAATCGGATCACTATGGATACGATGTCTAATGAATACATGGAAGGTGTTGAATCGTTTCTTATTTTTGTGAAATAGAATTCATGTAGTGTTAATTGGTACAGCCGTCATTGTGCCAAATGTCATAATTTATGTAGGAAGAAAGAACTAAAAATAGTTTATGAGCATTTGGTTCTCAATGGCATAGATCAAACATACACGACATGGTTTTTCCGTGGAAAACAACTTCCCAACATGAGTGTCAACATCAGGGTTCTTAGTACATCTGTAATAAAAATACGTTGCTCATAATGCTTGATTTAGTGAATGCTACTTTTGGTCAATGTTTAACCGAATGACTTAAATGCATGTATGAAGGAGGTTAATGATGAACATGGTACTCAACCTCAGGATGACTTAGCTGAGGATTCTTAGTACAAGTAATTAAAGGAGCATGCGATAGAACCCTTATATCTATTATGTAAATACGAGCATACAATTTTGTCAGTGATAGTTGAGTTGATGAGTTTGAAGGCTAGATATTAGCGGTGTGACAATGGCTTTACGGAGTTGTTGCAATTGGTCAAGAAGATTTTTCCAAGCAAGAACTCTTTGCCGAATAGTACATATAATGCGAAGTGATGGATCACTTCATTGGGTATGAACTATGAGATAATACATGCGTGTCGTAATGATTATATTTTGTACTAGAAGGAACATGCTGATAAGTAAAATTGTCCTGTCTATGGAACAAGCAAGTGAAAATTGGATCATGTTGTAAGGTCAAGAGTCTCATGTGTACCATGGAAGGTGCTAAGATACTTTTCATTAACATCGATGTTGCAAAGACTTTACAGTGTTCCATTACTTGCAGAGAATATGATGTGGCATTCAAAATTAGTTGAAAATCATATTTGCATGTGTTATCCTATCGATTCTTCTATATGGAAATTTGTAGATAAAAAGTTTGATGATTTTTCTACAGAGACACGTAACATTTGCTTAGGACTTACAATAGACAGATTCAATCCCTTTGGGAATATGAACAGCTCATATAGTTGATGGCCGCCTGTTATGATTGTTCCATACAATCTTTCACCTCATTATACATAGGGGAAGAGTTTACCATGTTAACACTTTCGATTTCCAAAAAAATCCAGGGCATGACATTTATATATATTTCGAACCGTTAACTGAAGAGTTGAATGAATTATGGACATGACTCATAACATATGACTCATTCGGCAAGAACAAGTTCACAATGAAGGCAATTTTTTATGGGCAATACATGATTTTCTAATATATACATCTTTCTAATTATATTATAGTAGAAAAGTACACATTCCCTATTTGTAGTGAGAGGATGGACTCAGTTAGGCTAAAACATGAAAAAAAAAAAAGTTAGCTTATATAAGACAGAAAATTTTTGCAAGCAACCCACCCTTTTATGAGTTAAATATCTCAATTCAATGGGACGCAATTATGAATCTCATGAAGAGTTCGATCTTGGCTCAAGATCGAACGCTGTCAGATTGAAAATGGAATGAGGAAAATGGGAAGCATCCAAAGCGTTTAAGTGGTTTTGAGGTACTAAATAAAAAGAATAATATTCAAACTAAGTACAAAAAACTAGTAAAAAGTAAGAGGAAGAAGTCCATGGATGAGAAGTACAACCTTACTGCTAAATCGAAGAGATCAATCCTTTTTACTTGCCAAACTTGAAGGGTATGTCCATTAATCACAATCTAGATATGATGCATGTTGAGAAAAATATCACCGAGAATCTCATTGCAATAATCATGGACACGAAGGATAAGACTAAGGATGGTTTAAAAGCTAGTTAGGATCTTAAGGCTTTGAAGATAAGAAAGAAATTTGTGGCATGTGGAAAAGAACGGCGGGTTGTTCTTGCCTAATTCTCCTTTTACATTGTCCAGATCTAAAGGAGCCTTAATTTGTCAAACCTTGTATACATTGAAAGTTTTGAGAGGGTACAATGCAAATTAGAAACATCTTGTCGGTATGGATGATTGTCAATTCAAGTGCCTTAAGTCACATGATTATCATATTCTGATGCAACAATTAATACCAGTATTGTTGATGCACTCATTCAAGAAACAAAAGACATTGCACGCCGCCATTTACCAATTGTCAAGATTCTTCAACGTCATATGTTTCAAAGTTATTCATCATGTAGAGTTTCAAGATATGAGAGAAAAATAGTGGAAACATTATATGTTTTCAAAAAATATTTTTTACCATCGTTTTTTATTCCCATGACACACCTTATTGTTCACTTGGTGAAGAAGGCTCAATTTTGTGGACTTGTCAGATATCGATGGATGTACCCTTTTGAGAGGTAACTTTAACTATTTTAATTTATTAACTTTATTTATGCTAGCTAACAATTTAGAAAATTATCCGCTTCATTTGTCTTCAATTAAGTCACTGCAGAACCTAAATTTCGTAGGTACTAAAGTATCAACAGAACGTCATCGCTACTTACGGTAGATAAGAATTTAAAAAATTACATACAATCAACTCTTTCATATCCATCACAACTCACGAAAGATATATAAAAGGAATATACATTGAGTGCAGATAATTTAAAATTTCCTAAAGTGTTACCTATTGTGATTAGAAACATCATTCACTGACACTTCGTTGAATACGAAAATTGGTTCCTTTAGTAACTTCATTAATTGAAAAGAACTACGTAGTGGCTTGATCCTAAATCACCTTTTTGGGTACGTAGGCAGTCATTCATAATATACTAGACCATATCGATACAACCACAAATGTTTTTTTTTTCTTTTTCTCTATTAGACTTTTAAATCTTAATTGGGTTTAAATCTCTCTCTCTCTCTCTCTCTCTCTCTCTCTCTCTCTCTCTCTCTCTCTCTCTCTCTCTCTCTCTCTCTCTCTCTCTCTCTCTCTCTCTCTCTCTCTCTCTCTCGAATTGGTGGTGAAATGTCAAACACAGATACTATAGTGACCATTATTAGCCTGCGTAAGATTCTTGATACTCTGTTCTTTTGGGGTCCAAGCAAAGTTATAGAACTCTGACTCGAGTTGAATTTCAAGGCTGAGTTGCTTTGCAGACTTAGTTTGAGTTCCAAGTCTATTCGAATTTTATTTTTTTAAGGACCTTAAGGGGGAAAATGGACATGGAATACGTAGGAAATGGAAAACTATGTATTTCAAAAGAAGATCCGTGTTTTCTTTTCGTACGCAGTTTTTCATGGAAAGGAACCTAATCACAATTCAAAGTACATTCCCAAAACTTCAATGTTAAAGTAATAGAAATTTGATCATTTCCTTTTTACTAAACTAACTATTGGAATCTAATTTAATAGGGGTCTAAGCCTAGTTACAAGTAGGAGGTGTTTTTCACCACATTTAATTTCTGGACCTGAACTAATTTTGTCGGCCCATGAAATAAATCGACTACAATGGGCCCTAGTTGGAGTTACACATTCAGTAAAGCATGTAGCCATGTGGGGCCCATCTAGAAACCAATGTTAGATGATGCTTTCTTGCCACCTATTATTTGATTTTCCATTCAGGGAGTCAATTACTTGAAATATGACGATTGCAACAATCCTAATTCAAGCCCAAGGGAAAGATAATTCCCTTATATTGTTGTCTTTTTAATGAGTGTTCTAAGCCCACACACACCTCTATGCGCAACCACGCATCTAAGCATTGATCATCAAGTGGCCACGGACATGTCGATGAAGAAGCTAAAAAACTAGACCAATCGAAATATTAAGTGGCTGGAAATTTGTGTCAAAAGTTTGTCATTAGCAATGACAATTCTTGAAACCATCCATTCCTTTCATTTGTGGCCCACATGAAGGCATGGATTTCCTTTCTTACTTGTTCTTGATTATTGGAGGACACAAACATCCTATAATGAGCAAAGCTCTTCTTAAGTCTGGGAGGTCCATCTTCTTCTCTCTATGTGAATGGCAAATCCGTCTTAATGGTAGCTTCTTCGTGGCCCATGTTTTATTTTTAGGGCATATTTGATAAGCGATAGTCCATGAGAAAATAAGGAATTCACAATCATTATTTCCTAAGGTACTATTTAGGAATGGATTTCAAGAGATTCCATTTTAAATGAGATGTTTGATTTGCAAATGGAGATCTCCACTGCATCTCAAAAGGGTCACCTTGAATTTTGTGCTTAAGAAATGTAGAAATAGAAAAGTATAATAATTACATTAGGAATTCAAAATTTTCTTTTAAAAACCAAATAAGAAAAATGATAATGATTGCACTTTTACTTTCTTTTTCCATGGATTCCCACTTACTGAATAGGCCCTTATAAGTTTTTCTCTTCGAAGAAGTTGTTGGGCGGTCGCTTTGGAACTGTGCATCCTTTTCTCTTTGTTACATGTACATAGACATATACATATATACACATAAGAGTGACTTTTCCTTGGAATATCACAAGATAGTTTTATTTCCTTATAAATACAATGCAAAAAGACCCAGCGATGTAGGCAACTGGTGTAGGAAACAATTGGAGAACAATGGGGGACATTAAAGATACTTTGGAGAGGTAAAAACTCTAAACCCTGAACCCTCATCCTTAAACCCTTGGTTTGCATACTGGTTTTTCCCTTTTTTTATAATATGACGAGACTTGCCGATTTGAATGACAAATGGGCATCCTAAGCAAGGCTTGGTGGATGGAATGGTAACTTTTAATCTCCTTTTCATGCTTTCTTGAAATGGCCAATGTTCAAGAACTTGTTGATGCACTTGAAATTCGATTAAGTCGACTCAGTTGTCTTTACCAAGTCAAACTTGGAAGGAAAACACAATTTCTGAAGTCAGTGTCTGAGTTTTTGAAGCCTACCTATAATGATTAAACCGCAGGCTTAAAGACACTTTAAGAGCAATTGTAGTTTTCAAATTCATGCAATGAAAAATCCAAAGTCCTAAGTCAGTAGAAGATGTTTCGGTAAGTAATTTGGGGCAGAGATTTGTAAAAATCTTTGGATTTTTAATCTACTATGTGGTTGTACCCGATCCAACTGACTCAAGTTTTTAACCAATCAGGGCTGAGTATGTGCAATATCTACAGATGCGCATGCAATGGTTGTAAGATTTTCTACAGATATGTATGGTCGCATTTCAGAAAACATAGCCATAACGTATCAATTGCATTAAAGTGGTCTAGGAGAATCAACTGAATTAGGATGACTAAGCAACAGGTGGCTAATGGTCGAATCTACATGATTGTTGGATAGGTGGCTAAAGAAGGAATCAAAGAAACAAAACATGGGAAGCATCCAGAAGCAGAGAAATGGAGAAATGGTTACAATAACTGTCAGGACGTGGGAAGGATCCAAAATGCTGAATCAAAACTATAAATTGTAAAGCAAATCAAGAAGGAAAGTGTCTCATACCAAACCAATCAAACCAAAATCTATGTTTCAATTACTTTTCAATTATCCTGTCAAATTTACATTCCTTAGTCTAACCATTTACTTTCCCTGTTAAGTAAATTACTTCTCCTAGTATAATCATTTACTTTTCAATTTTGCCATTTACATTCCGTAGTGTAATACGTAACATTAATCCCGTAGATGATAACTTTGATGTGGTTTTCCTCCTCAATTCAGAGGAGAGGTAGCGCAGTTTCCTTATTTGAGTCTAATTACTCCGCTTATGCACAGTTTCCTTATTTGAGTTGAATTCCTCCGGTTCTCTATTTAAGGGGTTCCAAAATGGGATTAGGGTATTCTATTTTAAGGGGTTCTCACATCCAAGGTGAGAGAGAGAGAGAGAGAGAGAGAGAGAGGAAGCTTGTGGAAAGGAGGTTCTGCTCGTAGAGGTGATCTACTATGCACTTGATATCTCAGCGCTTCTACGTCCTCATGATCGGTGAGATCTCTCTGTTTTTCTTTTATTCTCTTATTGTTTATCCACTCCTGCGTAAGTGAAGAAGGTTGTAATATTCTACTTCATAGTGGATCGTTGATCCGGACGAGGTCCCGTGGTTTTTACCTCTTTGAGGGTTTTCCACGTAAAAATCTCTTATGTGGTATGGTTTATACTTTGATTTATTTCATTGCTTTATTATCCCATAATTCTGGTTTGTTTTGGGAGGCTAGATCTTAAGGTTTTATTCAAGGCTCCCAACAAAATGGTATCAAAGCTAAGTTCATTGAACGGAGTGGGATCGATTTTAAATTATGGAAGGTGGCTCATCAAGGATGATCAACCTCAATGGTTCTAACTGGACCATATGGAAAGCTAAGATGGAGGACTTGCTTTATTGTAAGGACCTATATTCTCTAATTTTATGCATATCAGCAAAATCTAAGGATATGTCTGATGATAATTGGAAGAAGATGGATCGGAAGGTGGTGGGGTTTATTAGACAATGGTTGGACGATTTCGTATTCCACCATATGTCTATGGAGACCTCAGCCGCTAGCCTATGGCTGAAATTATAAGGGTTGTATGAGAGGAAGACAGCCGGCAATAAGATTTTCTTGATACGACGACTTATGAATCTCAAATTCAGAGATGGTGGTTATGTGGCTGAGCACATGAATGAAGTCAGCAATATAGTGAACCAACTTTTCGCTATGAAGATGGTCCTGGACGATGAATTATAAGCTTTGCTACTGCTTAGCTCATTACCTGACAGTTGGGAGACATTGGTGGTGTCTCTAAGTAATTCCATGCCAGACGGAAAGATATCCATGGAACATGTTACTAACTGTCTCTTCAATGAGGAGACAAGGAGGAAGTCTCAGAGGTCCACTCAGCAAGAGGCCCTTGTAACACAAGAATGGGGGAGAGGAAAGAATAAAAAGGGAGGGAAGGCCTGAGATAAATCAAGAGGCAAGTCGAGTACCAGGAAGGATGTTGAATGCTGGAATTATGGCAAGAAGGGCCACTTAAGCATGAATGTCATGGTAAGAAAAACGACAAGAAAAGAAAAGGAAATGAAAAGGAAGATAAATCAGATTCCACTGCGGTCGCTTCAGATGGCGACATTGTAGTTATTCTTTCAACAGATCATAATGTTTGTCTCACAGCCACGAGTCAGGACACCGACTGGGTGATAAACTCGGGAGCCTCTTTTCATGCGATTCTATGCAGGAACTTCTTCACAAGCTACAAGTCAGGTGACTTTGGGACTATGAAGATGGAGAACTCTGGGGTATCGAAGATCTTAGGGGCCGGTGATATTTGTGTGAAGACCGATGTGGGCTACACATTGGTTCTCAGGGATGTGAGGCACATTCCAGACCTTCGCCTCAACTTAATGTTGACGGGAAGATTGGATGATAATGGCTATGAAAGCCGGTTTGCTGGTGGGCGCTGGAAGCTCATCACGGGTTTGTTGATCGCGGTTAGAGGAAAAAAGTGTTACACCCTTTACAAGGCAAGTTTCAATGTGTGCAAGGGTGGGTTAAACGCAGCGAAAGATTTAGTTATTGACATGTGGCACAAGCGTCTAGTCCACATGAGTGAAAAAAAAGGCTTCAAGTACTAGCGAGGAAGTGGCTCCTTCCAGACATGACAGGTATACCTCTCAAAATCTGTATTAATTGTTTATTAGGGAAATAACGTAGAGTTTCATTTGTTAAAACTGCTTCTCATGTTAATAAAGTGCATGCATTAGATTTGGTTTATTCTGATATTTGTGGTCCTATGAGGATAAAAACCTTGGGTGGGGCATTGTATTTGTTACTTTTATAGATGATACATCTAGGAGGGTTTGGGTTTATGCTTTGAAATCCAAGGACGAGGTCTTTGGTGTGTTTAAATTGTTTCATGCTATGGTCGAGAAGAGACAGGCAGATCATTGAAGTGCATCCTCACTGACAATGGTGGTGAATACATTGGTGACTATCATGAGTATTGTAAGTCCCTTAGTATATGACATGAATAAACGGTTCCCAAGATCCCCCAGCATAATGGTGTAGTTGAGCGAATAAATTGCACCATTATAGAGAGAATCAAATCCATGTTATCACATGCAAAATTGCCCAAGACGTTCTGGGGAGAAGCAATGGACACAGTAGTGTATCTAATAACAGGTCTCCATCAGCCCTGTTGAATGAAGAAGTGCCTGAGAAGGTGTGGACTAGACAGGATCCATCGTACAGTCATCTTAGGGTGTTTGGATATAGGGCATCCATTCACGTACCAAAGGATGAGAGGTCCAAGCTCGATATGAAGATCATGCAGTGTGTGTTTTTGGGGTACGGTGATGAAAAGTTCAGTTACAGATTGTGAGATCTGACCAAGAAGAAGCTCGTCAGGAGCAAAGATGTGGTTTTCTTTGAAGATCAGTATATAGAATACATTAGTAAGCCAGAGAAGAACCAACCTAGTTCAAGTGAGCTAGAGGACATGGATCTAATTATTCCTCTCGTGGTACCTGATGACGGGGGAGTACAGAAGATGGACCAGGGGAGTTCCTTCAGAAGATGGACCAGGGGAGAAGCCCCCACTTGATCCACCTATTGAGCCACAGGTGAGGAGGTCATCTAGAGACAAACAACCATTCAAGAGGTACTCGCCGCATGAGTACATTATGCTCACTGATGGGGGAGATCCAAAAGATTATTCTGAGGCCCTAGCCGACGAGCATAAGGGAGAGTGGTTGAAAGCTATGTAAGAGGAGATGAAATCATTGCATAAGAACTACACCTATGATATGGTGAAACTGCCTAAGGGCAAGAAAGCTCTGAGCAACAAGTGGGTGTTCAGAAAGTAGATTGAGCAGAAGAATTCACAGACGAGGTTTAAGGCCAGGCTTGTGGTGAAAGGGTTTGGTCAGAGGAAAGGTATAGACTTTGAGGAGATATTCTTACCAGTGGTGAAGATGACATCCATACGAGTGTTGCTTGGGTTAGCGACTAGCATGGATCTGAAGATAGAGCAGTTAGATGTGAAAACTTCCTTTCTCCATAGTGACCTGGAAGAAGAGATCTACATGGACCAATCAGAGGGATTTGAAGTCAAGGGCAAAGAGCATATAGTGTGTAGGCTGAGGAAGAGCTTGTATGGGCTGAAACAAGCTCCATGACAATGGTACAAGAAGTTCGACTCGTTATATTAAAACATAGGTATGACAAAACGGAATCGGACCACTGTGTGTTCACGCGCAAGTCCTCAGATGGTGATTTCTTAGTTCTACTGTTGTACATTGATAACATGCTCATCATGGGAAAAGACATCAAGAAAATCGACAGGCTGAAACAGGAGTTAGGCAAGTCGTTCATGATGAAAGACTTGGGCCCAGCTAAATTGATCTTAGGAATGGAGATAACTCGTGAAAGAAACAGCATGAAGCTTTGGCTGTCACAAGAGCAGTATATTGAGAAAGTCCTAGAGCGGTTCAATATGAATGCAGTGAAGCCGGTCAGTACTCCACTGGATGGTCACTTCAGATTGAGCAACAGACAGTGTCCCAAGACGAATGCAGAGGTGGAAGAGATGTAGAAGATACCATACGCGTCAGCTGTAGAAAGTTTGATGTATGTTATGGTATGTACACGACTAGACATAGCATATGCGGTTGGTGTTGTCAGACGGTATCTTGCCAATCCTGGCAAAGAGCATTGGGCAGCAGTGAAATGGATACTACGGTATCTAAGAGGCTCATCCAAGTTGAACTATGCTATGGTGACGGAAAACCTATGTTAAAGGGCTACACAGATGAAGATATGGCAGGTGACATAGACTCCAGGAAGTCTATATCGAAGTTTATGTTCACGTTAGCAGGGGGAACGGTTTCTTGGCTGAGAAAGCTACAGAAGGTCGTAGCATTATCGACGATAGAGGCCAAGTATATTACAGTCACAGAGGCATGTAAAGAGATGCTTTGGATGAAGAGATTCCTACAGAAACTTACCCTGAAATAGGAGTAGTACGTGGTCTATTGCGATAATCAAAATGCTATACACTTGAGTAAGAATCCAAGTCAGCACTCCAAGTCAAAGCGCATAGAAATTCGGTATACTGGATCAGGGATACTTTGGAACAGAAGGTATTACAACTTCAGAAGGTCCACATGGACGATAATGGGTCAGACATGATGACCAAGGTATTGCTCAAGGGCAAGTTTGAGGTTTGTAGAAACCTGGCTGGCTTGAAGAATGCGAATTCCTCCTGAGTTGAAAAGGAGGAGATTTGATGGGGTTTTCCTCCTCAGTTTAGAGGAGAGGTAGCGCAGTTTCCTTATTTGAGTCTAATTCCTCCAGTTCTCTATTTAAGGGGTTCCAAAACGGGAGTAGGGTATTCTATTTTAAGGGGTTCTCACGTCCAAGGTGAGAGAGAGAAAGAGAGAGAGGAAGCTTGTAGAAAGGAGGTTCTACTCGTAGAGGTGATCTACTGTGCACTTGATATCTCAGCACTTCTATATCCTCGTGATCGGTGAGTGTTCACTCCCCAAGTATAGGGTTGTTATGTAGTAATAAACTCGGTGAGACCGAGGTCCAATCCGAAGGGACTGAAACCTGTATATTATCTGAAACTAAGTAGAACTAGAACTAGACTAAGATGAAATCTAAATCGATTGTAATTTGATGAATAATTGTGAAATATTAATCTAAACTTAAAGAATTCAGAGGTAAGAAACTAGGGATTTAAAGGATCCACTTGTAGAGATTAGGGAGATCTTATGCCTGCTTCAAGAATTCAACTGGACTTAGAGTCCCATCCTCATCCAGTTGAAGGGTGTAACCATGAAAATCAGACTGAATTTTCTTTGATATAGTTTTCAAGAGATGAAAGGTATATGCATTAGAATGGATTCCATCACCAAACCATGCCCAGGAGACAAAGCAAACAACAGAATTAAACTAATTAACAATCAATCATAATATGTATGAAGGTTAGGAAGGGTACCATCATCCGACCATGCCTAGGAGACGATGGTGAACAATAGGGCTTCCTGACGTCATAATCAAAATAAGGAAAGGAACATGCTCAAAGCTATCGCAGACCCATTGTAATTTTAGTCACAACAGACCATTAAAAACTGAAAACATTCTCCATAATTAAACTAAAATCAATATCAATTCAGTCTAAACAAAAGGCACAAGTAACAAGTCTACCCATCACGCTACAAGCTTCACCTCTTAGCCCTAGCTAAGAGGTTTAACCCAGCAACATGATTGGGCTAATCTAAAAATAATAATAATAAAATAAACAGTAAAATAACAAAACTTTAATCAATCTCTCTTCCTCTCACTGACGTCCAAACTTCTCAGCCGTGGATGCCCTCAACTCTCTCTTCTCTCCTCTTTATAGCTGTGAAGGATGGTGGATGGGAGCTTTTGCACCACAAAGGCGATGGAGAAAATCCGGTCGCGTGCGTAAGGCTTTCGTACTTTGTGCAGTGAAACCGCAAACAGTCTTGCTTTTTGGAGTGATTTTCGAGACAGTGAACGTCCTAACCTTAGAATCTGACTGCATGGTTGGGTTGAAGGCCCATTTCTCTAGTGTTTAGACAGTTCAGATTGGCCATCCGACCCTCTCTATGGATGCGTAACAGCCCAAAAAATCTGGGTTTCTTCAGACTGCGTAAACAGAGCCTGCGCACGCACGACAACTTCCGTTGGTTGACGTGGGGTCCACATTCATCATCGGTTGGAAAATCCACACCGTCCATTGCACTCTACGTGGAATTTCGGTTGGGAATGTCAGTTTTGGATGTCTGTTATTGCGGCCCACTGATTCATCATTTCTGTCGTCTCTTGTCTGTCAAAGAGTTGGAAATCACCTTACTGCCTTCTTTTGGAATTCTTCTACCTCGGCCGTGATCAGTGGGCCCCTTCAAGCCTGATGAACGAGTTCGATCTTCTTCTTGGGTCATGATGATGGCCCACGGCCTCTGTCAAGACGGACATGGGCCATCCATTGCAAAACAGAGCTCTCTCTCTGTTGTGATCGAGCAGGAGACATATCTTTAACATCTTCAAAGTGTGCCCTTCTTCACAAGTGGGGTCAATAGAGCTTTCAGTGGGGAAATCTACACCGTCCATCCGCCTTGTCTTGCTAATTCAAGGTTTGATCCCGAAGTTGAAGCATATCCAGGTATCAGGTGGGCCCCAAATCACTGTTTTATTGGCTGATCTGCCCGTTGGCCCACATTCACCAGGATCCTATGGTTGAAATTTGACGTGTATGGTTAATTTATGGTTTTCAGGCCATATATGAAGTTTCAAACCAAACGGATGGTGGAAACACTGTGATCTCACATTCTAGACCAATTTCGGGCCACTTGAGCTTCAGTTTCTCAGTTTTCTTGGCTCTCTGGCGTGTAGATCCGTCGAACTTGCTCTCCTGGGGTCCATCCTTTACCTTCGTGAATTTTGAGCATTAAATCCATGCTTTTAATACCCTGTTTCATTCCAAGCTCATAAATATACCTTGCAGCATAAACATAGTTAAATTGGGCCGTTAAACTATATCATGTTCGTAATTTCAGGTAATAACTATGGTCTAATATGCAATATTTGACCCTCAACAGTGAAATCTCTCCATTTTTCTTTTATTCTCTTATTGTTTATCCACTCTTGCGTGAGTGAAGAAGGTTGTAACATTCTACTTCATAGTGGATCGTTGATCTGGACGAGGTCCCGTGGTTTCCACATAAAAATCTTTTATGTGGTGTGGTTTATGCTTTGATTTATTTCATTGCTTTATTATCCCATAATTCCGGTTTGTTTTGGAAGGCTAGATCCTAAGGTTTTGTGCAAGGCCCCCAACAAACTTTAGCTGTAATTGGAGTTTAAGATCACATGCTGAACTTCATTCGATCATTAGGGAGCATCCTTCGGAAGCTAATAGCGGCCGATTGTAAGGATTGTTTTTCTATTCTATCTTATCTCTATTGAAAAGTCCTTTTGTGTGGAAGGCAAAGGAGTAACCCATTATCAGAGGATGAACCCCACCCTCTGATTATCGCTTGATCTGCGTACATATTAAGCGAGTGGTTGGATAGGTGACTGATCTTCTCACACTCAGTCATACTTTGTGTCTACCCACTTTAGCGATCGGGGTCATAGTTGTTCGGTTTGCATTGGAGCCGCAATCCTAATTTCGGCACACCCCTAACCACCTGTGCTGGGAAAAAATGAGCGAACAATTTTTGTGGCACGCCTGGTGGGTCTCTGCTTAATTAACTACCGATTTGATTTGTGCTGACAATGAGAAGAATGACCCGCACTTCTAGTGTTGAACCCGAAGCACCGACTGCACTACCTCCTAGCGATGATGTGCAGGTCCAAGTGCCCCTAGAGGCATCTAATTTGAACGCAAACCTGATCAAAAATCAAGCTGGACCATCTACACATATCGAGCCATGCTCCTGGATGAGGTATCTATGGTACTTCGATATGTCCAAGTGAGCCTCTAAATGGTGCAAGAATACGAAAGGGCCCAAGTTAACCAATTTCGTATTCACGCCGAAGGTACCAATCGCTTCATGGCCAGTCAAACTGAGGCCATGCAATAGTTGTTGGCCGTAATAATAGAACGGACGCAACTGTTACCTCAACATAATGGTACCTCGGTCAGTAATATGATTCCAATGCCACATATGCCACCATCACAACGTAATCCACCATTGACTCCCGTCCTAGATATCAGGAGCATGCCACCTCCTATGGAAGTTAGGTGACCTGAACGGGAAGTTGGAGATTATACATCTTACAATAGAAACCAAGGGCCGCTAGTCGAATTCAATCCACAGCAAGGCTTCGGGTTTTATGATAATCTCAATCAATTCAACTCAGACTAGCTGTCATTCGGAGAGCCTCAATGAGTCGATCGGGAGCAGATCGTACAACTCGTTCAGGACGTTGCTGACTAAGTGTTGGGCTGTAATACTATTCCTATGTATCACAAACCATACCTTGAATGGGTAGATCAACATCATCCATTGCCGAGGAATTATAGACCAAATTTTGCTTTGTTTTTTGGCGAAATGGTCAGTCGACGGATTCACAATGCAATGTGGTGAATTAACCAACAATGATTACTATAAATTACAACTATTTTGTCACTCTATGACCACTACAGCATTTACCTAGTATTCAAACTTGCTACCATATTTGATACATACTTGGCAAGAGCTGGAAGAGAAGTTCCATGCTCAATTCTTTTCCAGAGACAAGAAAATAACTATGGCTGATCTCGTGCATTTCTAACAATTTTCAGGAGAACCGTGTGAAATTTATATTATGCAGTTTAAGCGAGCGAAGAGTCATTGTAAAGTGGTCATGACTAAGGTTGAGTTCGTGTAACTTGCACAAGACAACCTAGATTATAAACCTCGTAAGAAATTTATTGGCACGAAATTTATTGATCTATAGAATTTGACTAAAAAAGTTTCTCGCTATGAGAAGCTTATACAAGAAGGAGCTAGGCGAGCCAATTCATCAATAGCGTCCTATTACAACAACCCTAACGATGAAATTGCAATTGCCGAGATAGTGGCTAAGAAGCCATTGGTTTGTTCAACGTTGGTCAAAGTAGAGTCGGTCACCTCGACCACACAAAAGGCTCATAAAGTATATACCTTTGATATCACCCGAGCCGAGGAAATATTTGATATTCTGCTGGCTGAAAAATTCATTAAAATTTTCATCAATCATCAAATACCATTGGCCAAGGAATTGCAGAAGACTGACTATTGTACATGGCATGACTCTCGGTCACATGCCACTAACAAATGTGTTGTTTTCAAGAACGTAATCCAAGATCATATCGACTGTGGTTTATTGAATTTTTTTGAGAAGGACAAGGAGGCATTGTTGATTGACACCAATCCATTCCCTGCCAACATGGAAGAAAATATGGTCACGGCTAATTTCAGAACTCATCCAAGGCCAAAGATCGATCTCAACTCCAGTAATTCATGGGAGAAGGCTAGTCGACAAAGGAGGAGATATCGCTGGGCTCCTCATCCTCGTAATGATCGACCAACCAATACAGGTGATAGACAACAAAACTCTTGGATTTACAGTCGATGCACACGAGAAATCATGTCGCCATCAAGGAACCCTCAGTAAGGGGAAGGGGATATCGTAACGGTATTCATAATCGACAACGGCCAACGAATCTAGCTTATGTTCGCTACTTATGTTGAGGGTCACCCTCAATAAGAACAATCAAACCTCCAAACATGCGGGAAGGTGTGTGGAAACGAGTTGTTCACCCAAAGTTTCCAACAGTACTGAAAACCATGACGAAAACTCAAAAGCATCGATGGCAGAGACAGAGAGCCCCCGACAAAGAGAGAAACAGAAAGGGGAGGAACTTTCTCCGAGCCAAGCGCCAAACTTTCTTTCCCATTTTGGAGAACTCCTAAGATGGATGAGCAAGTGGCAGTAAATACAGTTGAAGTCTTCCTACCAATTGAAGCACAAAATACTGTCGATCCGCCAAACCACTTTGCAAGGTCGAAAGATTTTAAAGAAGAAGACAGTGGTGGCACTCTGTCCGATTATTTGAGTAAAGATTGTTTCCCGGCAGAAGAATGGTTGACCAATGAACTCACGTTGACCGAAGATGCAAGAAAACATGCGCTGACGAACAAATTTCTAATCGAACCTATGACAGAGGAACTCCCTAGCCAGATCAATTAAATCGAATCTGAAACGCTAGGGGGTAAGGTTTAAGTAGTGAAATTATGTTTGGTTCGTTATCTCCCGTAATATTCCATTGTAATATGGTCTTGATGCTGCTAAATAGCTTTCAGACACAACCCACACAACCAAACACAATGCCCGAGGATGTGGAAGAACATTCCCCTCTGATAATCATACAGCATGCCTCCTTCCCATTTGAGGAACGGGAGAGAAGCGAAGCCAACACTGATAAAACACCGCACGTTGATACGGTCACTATAACTAGGGGTGCACACAGTTCGGTTCGGTCCGGTTCTGGGGTAAAACTGGAACCGAACCGTTCCTAACGGTTCTGGGATTTTCGGAACCGGAACCGGACCATTAGCATACTAGAACCGAACCAGAACCGGACCGTGAAAACCGGTTCGGTTCCGGATCGGTTCCACGGTTTTGGGTTTTTAGAAAATTCAACAATGAATGCCAAAGAGCTTATTTAACTGACAGAGTTGATTGTTGTTCTTCAGAATCACTTCAGAATTCACAAATCCTCTTAGACGAAACAAAGCCTACACGAAATGTTTGTAATGTAGTTTCCGATATACATGCTCCAGCTGCACGAAATCCAATGAACCTATCGTCTACAACATCGGATTGTTTGGAACAAACATATCTGCCAGATGAGCAGTCAGATTATGACTCTAAGTTTCAAAAGGATTTGCTTGGAGAGCCCCATCTTCCAATAGGTAGTAAAGGTAATGGGTCCACAGAATTAGAAACAGATGTTTCTAACATAGAACACAGTAAGCAAGACCATAATTCTGGATCATTCATTCAGAAGTGGGTTCCCATACAGAAAAAAGATGCACTGTTGTTGAACACAAGCAGAAAAAAGATGCCTCTCCGGTTCTTGAACGAACATACAGTGTTCAAAACTGCAGGACTTGTTCAGGAGATCAGCTAATAGGAGATTCTTTGTGCATGCATCAGATACCTAATGTTTCTCTGGGAAACTTTTGGCAGTGGTACGAAGGACCTGGGAGTTATGGACTGGAAGTGAAGGCAGAGGAGTATCGGAATCCAAAGAGATAGTCATACATGAACGATGGGATTAGTAGGGCTGTAAATGGGCCGAGGAAGCAGGGTATAAAAAATAAAAAATGGAATGGTTCTGGATCAACGGTTCGGATCCAAGGTTCAGATCCACAGTTCTGGGCCACGGTTCAACGGATCGGTTCCACGGTTCGGTTAACGGTTCGGTTCGGTTCTACATGCCCCTAAACCGGAACCGAACCGTATCCAACGGTTCTTGCAATTTTGGAACCGGAACCGGAACCGGTGCTGTCTAGAACCGGACCAAACCGAACCAATCCAACGGTTCCGGTCCAGTTCCACGGTTCTACCGGTTAAATGTGCACCCCTAACTATAACGACTGATGGGGCGTCTGAAAAAGTAATTATCGATAAACCTACTAGCAACATGACGCAACATATTAAACCATTGTATATATCGGTCCATCTAAACAGATGTCATGTGACCAAGATATTAGTAGACAATGGGGTCACAGTCAATCTATTGCCGAAGAGGATGATGGCTAAATTAGGCAAGACAATGGCCGATTTAATCCCGTCAGAGGTAGCCGTTAGTAATTTTGCTGGCCATGTTACAAATACACATGGGGTCGTACCGATCAATTTGACCATAGGGACTAAGACAGTGTTGGCACCATTCTTTGTGGTGGATACTTCATCAAGTTACAATGAACTATTAGGAAGAGATTGGATCCACTCTTTCGCGTGCATCCCATCCTCCCTTCACCAATTCATCATTTTTTGGAATCAAAACAAGATAGAGCTAGTTTTGGCCAATAATAAGCCATTTTTTGCCACATCGAACACCAACAAAGCATACTATTATGGCAAAGAGGTCGGACTAATCAAGTTTATTGGAAGCAATAAACTTGATCGTCCTACTGGAATTACCATAAAAATTTAAAAAAAAAAAGAATTTGGAAAGTATTTTGCAGGCCATTCCGGAGGTAACTCGAAGTAATGATGCCTAGCTGAAGGACATTGTCCTTTATTGGTCAATCTCTCGCTTTGTCATTGAGAAAATCCCATGACTGGAGCACTAAAGAAAGAGACAGTTAGGGCCAAATTCACCGCCAGAATAAAAAGACTTGAAGAGAGTTTGAAGGAGGCCATGAGGGTTTGTTTGTAAATTTGTCCGAAATAAATGAATCGAGTGAAGAAGATGGTTTAAAGTTTGAAGATTTCCTTGAAGAAAAAGAGGATGGTTGACCACAAGTTCAAGACTCACTTGTTGAAGTTAATTTGGGAACAAATCATGACCTAAAGCTAGTTTTCGTAAGCAACTTATTGCGTCACCTGAAAAAGAAATGTTAATAAGCCTGCTTTCAGAGTTTACTGACCGCGTCACATAAGACTATCATGACATGCTAGGATTTGATAGATCCCTGGTTGAACACAGGCTACCCACGAAGGAAGGGTCCAGGCTATACAAATAACCACCAAGGTAGATGACGGCCGAGGTCACTATCAAGATTAAAGAAAAAATTAAGCGACTCTTAAAAGTCGGTTTCATTCGGCCGATTAAGTATGCAGAATGGATGTCGAATATAGTTCCTGTAATGAAGAAGAACATTAAGTTGAGAGTATGTATCAATATTTGAAATTTAAATTTGGATACACCGAAGGATGAATATCATATGCCAATGGCCGATCAGTTTATTGAATGGGACACTAGATTGTGTCCTTTCTAGATGGACACTCTGGGTAGAATCAAATATACATAGCATTATATGATGTTCCCAAGATGGTGTTCAAATGTCCAAGACCCTTGGGAACGTATTGTTGGGTTGTGATGCCGTTTGGATTAAAGAATGCAGGTGCCACATACCAAAGGGCAATGAACACCATTTTTCATGACATGATCGGTCATTTTATGGAGGTTTATATAGACAACGTGGTAGTCAAGTCAACTGATGTGAGTCAACACCAAGCGCATATGTGCAAGTCCTTCGAATGGATGAGATGCCATAAGTTAAAAATGAATCCACTAAAGTATGTTTTTGGAGTCTCGATTGGTAGTTTCTTAGGATTCCTGGTACATTAAAGAGGGATCAAAATCGATCAAAACAAGGCACGGGCTGTGATTAATGCCCGGCCTCTAGGAAATAAGACTGAGCTATAGAGATTCTTGGGTCGTATAAATTTTTTGAGACGATTTATATCTAACTGCACGAGCAAGACTAACATCTTTTCTCATTTACTCAAGTTAAAACAGGGGACCGAATTTGTGTGGGAGGAGGAACACCAGCTGGCTTTTGACAAAATTAAAGATTATCTAATGAAGCCGCCCGTGTTAATGCCCCCTATACAGAATCAACTGCTTAAGCTATGTATCTCAGCCTCAGCAGGGTCAATCGAAGTTCTCCTTGCGAAAAGATAATGATATGCGAAAAGAGAAAGAAATTTATTATTTGAGTCAAACGTTGCTTGATGCGGAGAAAATGTATTCAGCCATAGAAAAATTATACTTATCACTGTACTTCGTGGCCACTAAATTGAGGCATTATTTGTTGGCCAAGAGGGTAAATGTAATAGCTATCACTTAGTGAAGTATATGTTAAATCGGCCGATCCTTAGTGACTGAATTAGAAATTGGGTGTTGACCTTATTTGAATTTGATTTGCATTACGTGCCACAGAAAGCTGTAAAAAGTTTAGTCATAGAAGAATTTTTGGTCGACCACCCTTCAGATATAAAAAAACAAATTCCTCTAGATATTGTAGATTCATATTATGTGCAACTCACACCGTGAAAATTGATTTTCAGCAGATCAAGGACGCAGGAGATGTCTGGAGTTGGAATAGTGCCAATTGCTCTTAATGGGAATCGGCAAGAGTTTGCATCCTAGTTAAAGTTTGAATGCACCAACAATCAGGTCGAATATAAAACCATGATAATTGGCCTAGATATATTACTAGAATTATGAGTAAAAGACGTAATGATCATCGGGGATTCACAACTAGTGATAAATCAGATGGCAGGAGTGTTTAAGTGCACCAATCTGTCTTTATTACTATATTATGCTATGACAATCCAATTACTCGTGCAATTTGATGAGGTCCAACTAATGCACATCACTCGAGAGCATAATGTGGATGCCAACGAAATAGCACAACTAGCTGCAAGTCCGAAAGCCTAGAAAGGTTTGATCGGTCTATCGATCACAGTCTAGATAAGATCTTTACCTTCTGTATTCCAGAGAGAAAATATGGTGAAAATTTGTCAAATAGAAGTAGAAGAGGATGATTGGAGAGCCCCCCTTGTGGGTTACTTACAAAGTCCTCACACTAAGACTGACAGGAGTGTGTGGAGGTTGGCCATAAATTATATAATGGTTGATAACAAATTATACCGAAAAGGCGCTGATGGAGTTTTACTCTAATACTTGTCTAAGAGAGAAGCTATGTCGGTCATGGAAGGAGTTCACGAAGGGATTTGTGGAGCCCACCAAGCAGGGAGGAAGATGAAGCTTATGCTTAGATGTTATGGGTACTTTTCTCCAGAAATGATGGCCGATTGCATCTGATACGCGAAAGGCTGTAAAGCTTGCAAAGAAACGAGCCAATCCAAAATGTGCTTGTGGCTGAATTACATCCCATTATAAAGCCATGGCCATTTCGGAGATGGGCGATCGACCTGATCGAGCAGATCCATCCACCTTCGACTCGGTTGGACTCATTAATTATAGCAGCAGCCAATTAATTCACTAAATGGGTCGAAGCAAAACCCATGAGGAAGGTTAGTCACGAAGAGATCATTGGCTTCATTGAGGCCAACATCATTCATCGTTTTGGATGCCAGAATCCATTACTATGGACCGAGGTGCTACCTTCTCAGCCAAAAAAATGTGTGTCATGGCTGATCGATATGGCATAAAGATTTGCATTCGACCCCATATTATACACAGGCCAATGGTCGGGCAGAAGCTAGAAATAAGGTGATCAAAAAATTCTAAGAAAGATGATACGAGGAAACCCACGAGAATGACACCTCAAGTTATCTGAGGCTCTATGGGCTTACAGAGTATCGCCCCATACAAGTACAGGGGTTAGTCCATTTTCTTTAACTTATGGGCATGAGGCAGTATTGTCTTTAAAATTATGGTTCCATCATTACGAGTCATGCATCAATCCCAATTGAGCCATCCAGAGTTTACAGAAGCAATGCTGGCAGAGCTCGAAGGGTTGAATGAGCTTCATATCAAAGCCCTAAATTCTATCATGGTTAACAAAGCGGCCATGGCTTGAGCATACAACAAAAAGGGTTAAGGAAAATCTTTCGGACAAAGGGACGCGATCTGGAAGATGGTTCTGCCCATCGGCCAAAAGGACCGAGCGTTAGGAAAATGGTCTCCCATGTGGGACATACCATATTTCATCGAGCAAGTCCTTAAAGGAGGAGCCTACATTCTAAGAGACTTGAATGACAATGTTACACAGGCACCTATAAACGGCTGATTTTTGAAATAATTCTTTCCTTTGTTATAGGAAGTTATCAAGAATCGGGTCGTGCCAGTTCAGTGAAATAAATAGAATTTACATTTCAAATAAAACCCTGGATAATGGGTTGATAATTATTTAAATAAAGCTTAGAGGCTATTAGTTTTGAAATATCAAACAAAGAAAAAGATGACATAAAAAGAGGAGAGGCCGAATAATGGGACTACCAGCCGGCCCAGTTGATATGTTTGAAGTTTTTGACAGCTTTAGCCAATGCTTCTGTCGCCGAATTTCACCTCTCAGTCCAAGAAGCATGCTAACTTACGAGCTCAGCCAATGTACGCTCGATGTAGGCTTAACGACGGTCGATGGCCGCGTGTTCTGACTCGACCAACCTCTTTTCAGCCTCGCTAACCTCAGCATGCCCTTGATAGAGAGCTATTTGGGCCTCCATGAATACAATTAGCTCAGTATTCTCTGGTTGATCACGGTCAGGGTATAGTCGATTAGTTTCGGTCAAGTCAAGAAGGATGCGGTTACGTGAACGCATCAACGTTTGTAGCATTTTTTTTTATTAAACTCATGCTCACGAGTCCAGTGCAACATGTTCTTCAAAGCTGCTGCAGAACGGGCTGGTAGAGCCCTGCACTCGGCACCGAGGGCCGATAGGCGATTTAAGGCAGTCGTACAACGTTCGATCTTTATGTTCAACTTAGTGAATACATCTCCAAGTTGTTGAGCTCAAAGATGAAGTTCAAAATCTCCTAAGGAGGTCGATCCTTCTCAGGAAGATTAACGACATCTCTTAGGAAGGGAAACGGGTCGCTAGTGAAGGAAGATCGTGAGAAGGACTTTATGCCTTCCTCAAATATTTCTTCCATTATTTTGATGGAAAGAGCGAAATAATCCATGGATGCTGGAGCTTTCATGACAGATACTCGGGCTCAAATTGGTTTGCTAAATATTTTTTGAACCTAAGTACCGCTTTTCTAAATTATAATGCAGGTAATTAATGCATGTAGGTTGGTTGCCCAATATTGAAGGAATTGTTCCTAGGATCGCAGGGATATGATGGGATAGATGGAGCTTGTTCAGGAAGTATGGCTAAAGTATGTCGCTCGTTACAAATTGATTAAACATTGTATCTACATGCTGGGAGTTAAGATCTAAGTCAATCACCAAAGATTGACATACAAAAGCATCATTGACCAGTTAAATTATATTCATTATAGAAATCTATGTAATACACTAGTCATCTATTGTTTGGTCACACGAAGTAAAAGCAAAAAGCAAGTCCAAGAGCAGTCGATCAATGGTTGTTAATTACAAAATGTACTGGGCCATTAATTACAAAACTGTGGGGATGAAGAAGATGGTCAAGATCAGAGCTTGTGACTGGATGAAGAAGAAGAATAAGAAGCAAATGAAGAAGATAGTTAAGATTGAAGCTATGAGTGGGTTTGCTTGAGCTCTTCAAACCTCCTCTGACTGCAGCTTTCTCCTCGATCATCGCGCATCACCCCCTATCCATGAAGTATACTGGCATGCTAACGTGATAGAGGAACGTTTTATGCCAACAAGATGTTGGTCGAGAGCCGCGTGCTCTTGTTCAGCCGATCTCTTCTCCGCTTCAATGGATTTGATGCGGGCCTAGTAAAATGTTATCTGGGACCTGATGAGTAGGCCAACTCCTCATTTTTTTCACTGAACCCTATCTAAGTAAAGCAGATGGATTTGAGCCAAGTTAGCAGCCAAATTGTTAAGGAAAAGCCTCATCGAACACAACATCTCCTTGTTAAAATTGCACTTGCAGGTCCAACGTATTATGTTCTGACAAGCCATCTCCTGATGGATTGGTAGAGCCCTACATTTAGCATTAATGAACAGCAAGCATGAGAAAAAAGAAGCAGAGCAATCAAGTTCTTAATCTGTCACTGCGTATTCTTCTCCAAGTCGCCAAAGTTCTAAGAGAACCTCCAGAATTGCCTAAGTAGGCTGACAATCTGCAGGAAGTTCAATAGCGTTTTGGGTGAAAGGAGAAGGGTCAAGCAGGGAAGAGTGTGAGAAGGAGGCTATCCCTTCTAAAAATATTTCGTCCATGATTTTTATTGTCAGAGAAAGGGGATCCATTGGAGAATGAGGCGAAAACAACGGGGCGATGGGTTAAGTTGGTTTGTGTTGCAATTTGGAACCCAAGTTATGTTTTTATAGATAATATACAACAATTAATACGCATGGGGAGTGATGTGACGGTTGTTTTCTCGAGACAAATTCAGTTGTTCCAAGGGTCTTTGAGACTGGCGAAATTAATGGACGTCTTTCAAGAAGCGATGTGTCACTATAGCAAGGGTGAAAAGACGAGCAATCAATGTCCTAGAGGGGGGTGAATAGGACAATACCAAATATTTTGATATAATGCGGAATAAATAAACAATTACTCTCAATTGCTTGGAGTATTGAAACCTCGATTTCAAATAGTTCGTAGGACAACCTTCACCTAAAAGATTTAGGCAGGACAACCTTATTTCACGATGTCTTTAAGATCAAACTTTCAAACTTACAAGAGATAAAAATAAATAAAGCATTTATAATAAAAGATATAATCAATCACAACCAATGCACAAGGAGTTATAGTGGTTCAGTGCTTAAACCCACACCTACTCCACTCCCGAAATTACTACCCTCGTAATTTTAGTTTTCACTATTTCAAGTTTTTCACAGGATCACCTTAATAACTTAATATAGTTCTTATGATTTTCACGGGATATCACAATACTTTGTGATTTTCACGAGCTAACCACAAAACAACCCGTTGAGATTTTCATGCTATCTATAAAAAAAACTCAAATGAAATAAAAGTAAATACACGGTACTTATCTTCAGATGCCGAATCGAACATGTAACCAAAGCTTGATTGCAACGATCTTCTTTCTTCGAGAATTGATGTAACAATATATGTTCAACCCGAAAGAATAAAGGGATCTAATTTATTTTCAATGTAAAAAAAGAAAACCTTAATACTGCAAATTTAATCCTCTAAATCTCAAGTAGAGTATGGATTACTCCATTAAAAAATGATTAAAACTATCTTGATAAAGAAAATAGAATAAAATAAAATAAATATTAGAATTACTGCACAAATAGCTTAAGGAGGGCCTAACTTTCTCTTTATGCTTAAGAAGATTACTCACAAATTTTTGTGCTTTAAATGAATGAGAGAATGCTTCTATTTATAGCCAAATGATTTGGAAATTCGATTAGCCCAATTTTTTATTCGACTGGCCGGATTTCAAATATTGCAATCCAATGGCTCTTGGATTCCACAGGATAAGAAAATTAAATTTTCGGCTGGCCCGAGCCAAAATTCTACTGGCTCACTTTGCATGTAATCCGAAAAGTTGTATTGCTGGAAACTTGACCAAAAAAAACTCGGGCTGGCCGAACCCAGAGTCAGGCTGGCCGAACTTACGACGAAAAATTCAATCATTGATGTAAATTTGCCCGAATTATGTTGGGTTAGCCGAATATAGTTAGGCTAGTTAAACCTGAAATCGGGTTGGCCTAACTTCAATGTATTTTACATTGTATACATTATTATTATGGCCATAATTTAAGAACACCTAACTTAAGGTCATTCTAAGGTTTATACCACCTGATGGTTGACATATACAGAGTGCTTTAGTCTTGAACCATGCAATGTCTTTAATGCTTGAGATGTTAAGCCGATCTTGAGATGTTGAACCTTTCTTTAAGTGATCTTCATGAGTTGCCGAATAATACTGGAGAATGCTTGTGATCCATCCGGAAGTACAAAATTTGACAATAATAAGTGTGCTTTAAGTATAAACACTTACAAAGGATGTGACAAGCAATGCTGAAAATGGCTAAGCACCGGGTGTATGTATTGCAACACATGGACTAGGTGGACTATAAAAGGACCACTCAGTCCATGCATTATGACCAAGACAAAGGAGGTCTAATACGTAGAGTTTATTTAAAAGTTAAAGTTTATTCGAGCTTTCAAATTCTTCAAGGAGAGGTTGCATCCCTGTTACGGCCCGTTCCTTGGAAGGAGCCTAGCTGCTCCCTTCCTCGATAAATGATGTAGAGCGGGTTGCGGACAGTTTCATGGCCAAGATGGATCAGAAAAGGCCTGGTCGACGACAGAAGTGATCCGGACCATCGGACCTTAGATCGGACGTATCTCGCAATCCGGAATGAGTTAGCTGACGCAAAATATATGATTTTGGGGTAGAACGAGCTACTTTAGCCAACCAACCCCGCAACGCCAGGTTGCGCCTCTCGGAATTGCAAAAAACCCCTGGATCGACGGTCGTTTCCCTACTTTAATTTCGTTTTTACTATAAATAGTAAGTTTTAGTTTGATTATAACTCTTCATCCGTCGGGCTTTAGGAGTTGCGTCCAACGTGAAAAGAGCTTAGAATAATTAGGGGAACGGTTTGGTGAAGCCAAATAGGACACTTGCTATTTTTGGCCGAAAACCTTGTGCATTAGTAGACATCACAACCGTCTATAAATAGTAAGTTTACTATTTATAGTAAGTCGCGAATTCTAGGAGTTTTAATTGTAGTTTGATTCTGATTTCTTTCCCATTGCTTGGTACCCCTATTTAAAGGGTTGTGAACTCATTTTTATTCATCAATTAATCAATTTCGAATTTATTAGAATTTATTTCTATTTTCTGCTTTCTTTCCTCGTGGATTCAAGAAGTCTCTGTGAGGAGTCCAGAGAAGCTCCATGGATTCAGAGTATTTATCCTCATCACGTTCATCCCTACGTCAATAAAGTGTGGCAGGAAGTAAAGTAGTTGATTGACACAAATAACAGTTGTGTGAATTTCGCTCTCGGCCGCCTTTTTAGTGGCATGACTTGCCATCAACCGATTTTGATGCAAACGAATTTGTTCATCAAAGAATTCCAGATCTTTTGGAACACCATTTCCTTCACATAAAAAGCACTGCCTCGCTCCCACAATTCGTCCATCGAACTAGAGCGATAAGATTGCAACATTTTGAGCATCGTTCGATTGAACTAATGTGTCTAAGCACAATGCAACTTGTCGTACCAAGCCAGTTCATATTTGCCACTCACATCGGCTGAGTCTTTCACAGCCCCATCTTGTTGTTCCAAGTAACACGTATTCATCTCACGAAGATAGTACGATCTTTCGTAACAATCTCCCATGATAGTTAATCGTTTCAACTTCCTGAGTAGTCCTTTTAGTCAATCCTACGACTCAACTGATGGATGAAGGTCAAGTGAACAAGAAGCATTAGTAATAAATCTCTTAACATCGGACTGCAAAAAAGAGAAAGAAAGTCTTTCAACCCATTGTCTGAGATCTCCTTGAGGAAGGATTCAGTGCCAGCAATGAGGGAAGGTAACTCAATAGCCATTGAAAAAATTCAATTCGAGAGGATAGCGATGAAGTCAAGAACTCAATGTCATTTAAATAGTAGGCTCCAAAGGCTCACGATCTACAAGGTACATGGCGAGAGGGGAGTTGCACATTTCAGTCTGTTTGGAATGTGGGCAGTTAAGGCATGACATTCGGAAGTAACCCGCATTCTACTGAAATTTAGGGAATCTATCAAAAAAATAATTGCAAGCAGTTACTCAAGGGAAAAAAAGTCATAAAAGGTTCAACCGTCATTAATTTACGCAAGAAAATGTTACATTTGGAAATTAGAATATAATTTTTTTTTACAAGAACGTCCTAGCCATTTCCACCCGACTTCTAACAGTCCATAATGTTGCTTCCCTTTTTGCTGTCATTCGAGACAATCGATCGACGTCTTCTGCCTAAGAATGCACCGTAACAACCAGCTTGGAAATCTCCTCTTTGGTTTCGAAGCGCTCTACGCATTTTTCTACCAGATTATGCTTTAATGTAATCAACTCAGCCTCCAAAGCTACGATCCTGACTTCCAAGTTCTCGATTTCCATCTCAGAAGCCTTCATTGTAGCATTCTTGGTCGCGAGTTCTTGGGCGACCTCTTGCACACTGGTCTTCTGGGAATCGGCCACTTTTTTTTTAGCTTCGATATGAGCAATGACCGCATTGACTTGATAATAAATATCAAGTATTCCCTGAAGCTCCAAAAGATGTGGTATTTTAGTCATCAAAGTTGGATCTGACTAAGACAACATATAGGCCAAATCAACCAATCGGCCGACCCTATCAACTAATTCAGCATCAAAGGATTCTGATAACCCTTTTCAGAGGATGTCATATAACTTTACCTATAAACTTTACAAACAATCAGGATGAAGATGAGATTTTTCTATGGACATCTCCTCGGCGAGAGCTTTCTTAAACGAAGAAAGAATGTCATCAATGGGAGAAAGTTCGATAGAAGCAGAAGCATCATCCCCGAGAACGATCATTGAAGAAGATGAGAGAGGATTTGGATCAACCATTTTAATATCAGCCGATGCTGGAGGGATTTTGACCAAAATAACTTTAATTGGTTGGTCAATGTCAACTGATTGTGATTCTACATTTTCGGTCGAGGCTGGTCCGGTTACTTCCATCGAAACCTCAACAGTTGTATCCTCATCGGTCACCACCCTTTCTGTCTCGACCGATCCTTCTGACACTATTGCCCCAGCCACCGTTACAGACTCGACCTAATGATGTAAAGCGGGTCGCGGACAGTTTCATGGCCAAGATGGATTAGAAAAGGCCCAATCGACGACAGAAGTGATTTGGACCGTCGGACCTTAGATCGAGCGTATCTCACAATCCGGAATGAGTTATCAGGCGCAAAATATATGATTTTGGGGTTAAACGAGCTACTTTAGCACCCAACCCGCTATGCAGGGTTGCACAAGCCAGATTTACAAAATACACCCAGATCGACGGTTGTTTCCCTATTTTAATTCCATTTTTACTATAAACAGTAAGTTTTAATTTGATGATAACTCTTCATCCGTTGGGATTTAGGAGTTGCACCCAATGTGAAAAGAGCTTAGAATAATTAGGAGAACAGCTTGGTGAAGCCAAATAGGACACTTACTATTTTTTGCCAAAAACCATGCGCACTAGTAGACATCACGACCATCTATAAATAGTAAGTTTACTATTTATAGTAAGTTGCAAATTCTAGGAGTTTTAGTTATAATTTGCTTCTAATTTCTCTCTCATTGCTTGGTATCACTATTTAAAGGGTTGTGAACTCGTTTATTTCATTTGTTAATCAATTTCGAATTTTATAGAATTTATTTTCTATTTTGCTTGCCTTCTTTCTCGTGGATTCAAGAAGCCTCTGTGAGGAGTCCAGAGAAATTTCGTGGATTTGAAATAGTTATCCTCTTGAGGAAGATGGTGCTCGACCTTATCATGTTCATCCCTGCGTCACCGGAGTTGGAATCTCCCCAGTTGTTACCGATGAAGGGTGAAATGGTAAAGTCGGAGCAAGTTTAAGAGTGAAGGGTCGAGCAAAAGAAACCAAAAGCCTTCATTGAGCAGACAATGCAGGAGAAGACTGTGATGGTTGCGCATCCTCCAAATCAGCAGGAACAATGCTAACTTCAGGTGGATTGCTAGAATGAACATGTTCTATATTGGTCGTTATCTTCGAGTCCAAAGACACAATCTCAGTGGCCATTAGAGTAGGGTCTCTCAGGCCCACAGGAGTAATTACAGCCGCGACTGTTACTCCTATCAAGGTTGTATCTACTAGAAGAACCACGGTCAAGGGGATCGCTGGAATTGGAAGCATATCCTGTCGCTAGGCCTCGATCGTCATTGTAACTACCGATGATAATTCCCGAGTTACTAAAAAAGAATCAAAACGATATTAGTAAATGCATGAATGAGGAAGCTAATGTAGTAAATGTGCGAGCAAGTGGTTTCCACCTAAATCGGATCGAATTGCTTGGAAGACCGGTCGATCCTTGACCACCTAAGGATTTTTTATCACAGTTGCTAGTGGCCGAGTTGAAGTTAGGAATGATGGCCGTTTAAGTCGATAAGGTGTGAGATACTTTTCTTCAAAAGGAAGGTTAGGGGCATTCAATCTTTCTCTATCATGCCACCATTTAAGCCAGCACTTATTAAAATGAACTTCCTCATGGTGTTTTATATTTTCATCAATCTCCTGTGAATAATCCTTAACACCAAGACCAGTCTAATACTTTATCCTACAATATTTATCGAAGGCCGAAACAACCTTAGCCGTGGAAGTACCTGACAGCTGATTTGATTTCGGCATCAGCCGAGCCTTATTTGTTTGTCCGAATTCGGGAGGATCAGCACGAGGGAAAGAAAGAATAAGAGCTTTTAAAGAAGGATGACCGGGAATACCTCCCAAATCTAAGATCTTCTTAGGGGTTGTCACGTCCCAAACTCGGAAACTAGGCTCACAAAATTTTCGATCCCCGAATCTGGCGCCGACAGCCTCCGTAGCACCCCATTCTCGGCTTCCAGCGCCCATACGCCAGATTTTCGATCCTGGGATCCTACAAAGAGGATTTTCAGTATGAATTTCTTTTTGTAAAGGAGCATAACCATAAGCATAACCAAGTCACAAAAATAACAACACCACATATCCACTATAACAAAAACTTTTAAGTACAATGCGGGAAGGGAAATACGATATAGTCAAAAGGCTCCAAAATGATCTGATCCACACTTCTGCCTCAGCGCTGCTGTTGTCCAACGCTACCTGCACGCAACAGTCGTGCATAAGCTTACAAAAGCTTAGAGGGTGGTATAAGTGTGTGTACAAGGCAAACGCCAAGTGTACAATATCAAAGTAATGCGGAAATATGCGGTAAGTCCATAAATATAACCAGAGCTATGTAATGTAAGGCATGAATGATATCGGTCATACCAAGGCTATGCGATGTGAAACATGAATGCAATCGGCCATACCGACGCAATGCAAGGCCTACGTAGCCGAATGCCATATGCAAGATGCAATACAAGCATGTCAGTCCTCATCATGTACACATATCAGTACAGTTCCTCTCTAGATATCACCGGGGTCTAATACACCTCACACTGACTGCCTCCTCCCTAGCTGCACAGTCAAGCAAGTGGAAGAGACCACACTATCCGCCTGACCAGTAGTCTGCCAATACCTACCCAGCTCGTCGATAGCGGACACATTTGCGAGTTGGTTAAACTCAGCCTAGCTTATAGCCCCCTCACTCAGGCGGATAAGGCCACACCCCTTTCCAACCGACCACGACACAGTGGGAGACGCGGCCTACTGGTATTCGGCACTCGGGCGCTCGTGTATCCACTCGGTCTAGACGTTGGAGCATCTCCTGGTACCAAAAAGGTTCTGAAACTCTCACCCAAGGACATCCTAAGTGCCCACAGTGCTAGAACAAAGTATTTCTGGTATCCGATACGGCCATCCACGATGTGCCTGTGGAGCCACGGCCCTGATGTCGCTAGGGCGTGCAGTGATCAAGTCACACATATGCGAGATGTATGATTCACACCGTACAATCATGCAGCAATCTCACATGTACCACGCGATCATGTGGGGCACTCCGTCTCATAAGGAGTTCCGTAAATGTCTCAGTCCAACGGCTTATGCTATGATCAAACATTCCTCATATCAAGCATACAAATGATGCGTATGGGTATGAATCATGGAGCTATAATAAGCATGTTATAAAGTGGTGAACTATCAACAAATGTGGGCCTACTAATGGGCCCTAGGGAGAGTTATAATGCGGACATTTAACCAACATTATTCTTACAACGTGGACGTCAAACCAACATTTCTCCCAAGGCATAACCTGTCATCAAACATTATTACACACACTATGGAGGAATCCCTCATTGCAATGGACCCTAAGGACATCCTGTTGGGCCTCGACCCATGCGCCTTATATTCATCAAATGGGCCGCATCGTATGGGCTTTTTATAAATCAAGTGGGCCACATCAAAGGGGCCTTATGTACATTGCATTGGGCCATATCCCATGGGCCTTTAATACATTAAGACAGCCTAATCATATGGGCCTTACATGTATACCAAGGTGGGCTACACCAAAATACAAGTGGTGATGATGATTTCCACCATTAAAATCCCTAAGGCCCACCAACAGATATATATTATATATATAATATATAATACATATAATATAATATATATTAATATAACGTATAATACATACAATATAATATATATAATATAATATATATACATAAAATATATATATATAATATAATATATATACATAATATATATATATAGACACACACACCACACACACGCATGCACACAGCACACACTCACACACTCATGCACACACGTGCACACTCACACACGCATGCACACACACGTGCACACATACACACATACACACACACCCGCGCACACATCTCATGCACTCACACACGCACCCACCAGCACAGAGGGCCCCACCGTCCGCTGGACGGTGGGAGGTAAAACACTTACATCACTGTGGGCTCCATGTGGGGCCCACCATAATGTTTACCTTCCATCCAGACCGTTCATAAGGTCGTACAGACCTGGAGGAAGAGGAAAAATAAATTTCAGCTTGATCTGAAACTTTTGTGGCCAAAAAAAAGGTTTTAATGGTAGAGCTAAATCACCACTGTTTTCCTATGGTGTGGGCCGCCTGAGATCTGGATCGGACTGATTTTTGGAGGGGACCCACTTCAGGGGGTGGTCCACCTCATGGACGGCGTGAATACAAAATATACATCATAGTGGGGCCCACATGAGGGGCTGTGGGTCCCAGCACGGACGCTTGTCCGTGAAAACGCAGCCGCCTGCTGTTGCGTCAGTGGCAGCAGTCGCTGCTATATATATTTTTTTATTTTTTATTTTTTTGAAAATCCCATATTCTTGGGGTTTTTCACATGAGGGGCCCCCGTTAGTGAAATCAGCCTCAGCCATTGGTCCCCGTGGCTCATAACAAGGCCATCAAGCCCAATATTGAATATGTTTTGGCGTTTAGAAAAGTTAAGGTATTTTTAAACGGTAGTAATTGATCTTTGCTAAGGTAGGGTCCACCCGTTTCTCAGACCAGTATCATTTTTCGGCTCAACGCCTAAAATGAGTTGGGGAAGAGGATGGACGGCTTGGATTGAACCCAATCATCAAGGTGGGGCCTACATGAACACCCACTTCCAATGCCTTAGAAAAGGTTGATATTTGTTTTTTTGTTTTAAACGTCCAGAGAGTCCCCTGGACTCTCTTCCCTTTATTTTTTTTTTGTGTTTAAGCGTGCAATGCACTTAAGGTGGGCCCTTTATAGGTGGGCCACCACATGGTGAGGTGGTGTGGTTACAATACATATGTAAAGTGGGCCCCACCTTTAAATGGCTTGGATAAAATACATGATTCATGGTGGGGTCCATCCGGGTGGGCCACAAGGCCATATCATCTCATACACACACAAAAAGAGAGAAAGAGGGAGAGAGAGAAAGATAAATGTGTGGTAGAGGGACCCCGCCACTATGGGCCCTCCGTTACATGATCTACAACATACATTAAGTGGGTCCCATTTCATATGGGCCCACCGATCAAAATCAACGGTGGAGATCCTTTCTCCACCGAAATGGATGGTCTAAATGGCCATGTTATGCAAGGAAAGTAAACATCATGATGGGGTCCATGGAGAATGGCCCCATCATGGATTGATCTTGAAATCAAAGTGGACCATTGGCCACATTTAGGGTTCAAAATGAGATCCATACCATTGATCGGTAGGCCTCACTTGGTCCATCATCAAAACAAGAAATCTACATCTATAGAAGCACCCACCACTTGATCTTCTTGGTCTGTTGGGAAGCCTATCTCCTTGTGCTCCTCTTTGATGGTGGAAGATGAAGATTCAAGGGCTAGGATGGAAGATTTTGGGATGGAAAGTAGGCCACACTACTCACTTCTCTTTTTCTCTCCTTGGAAAAATGTGGACGTGTGAGGCTTATGGGTTGCTTGAAATTGGTGTGAGAAAAGAGAAAGAGAGAGAGAGGGAGATAAGGAGAGGTGATGGGTGTGATGGGTGAGTGATGTGAGGTGAGGGATGGGTGAAGTGAGAGGTGGTTTGACTTTGGTGAGAAAAAGCATGGGTTGCTTTACTTGTGGAGAAAGGTGATGTGTACTTGAATTGATTGATTGATGTGATTGATTGATTGATGGGATTGATTTGATTGATTGGATTGATTTGACATGTTGCAGAGATTCTCTCGGGATCGTAAAAGCGCGGCGTTTCTTCGAAATAAACGTCAGCTCACATCTTCTAGTCAAGGTATCGGATCGGTGCGTGAGTCACGGCGTTAGAACTGCAGCGATGGTGCGGTCACAATGATACAGGTCTCGGATTAAGTCGACATGAATTTAAAGAAAACGACTTACGGTCGTGCGCAACATCGGTTATCAGTCACGGATTGTCGGACTTCGACGGAAAGGATCGCTGTAGTCGACGGAACAGTACGAACTAGGATACGGGTCTTACAAGGGTCATCTGTTGTAATTGGGCAGAAGTGAGGATCTTATTATGCTCTTGTGTGATGGTTGGGGATTCTGGAGCAGGATTTTCAACCGTTGGAGCAGGGGAGGTAGAGGTCGATCTCGTCCTCACTCGCACGGTCCATTTGGTAGTAGCGGCAAGTGGTGTGGATGCTCTTCTCTTCTTACCCTCTACCATGCCCAATTGGGAGAAAAACTGATTCATGAGCTCATCTGTACTTCGACTGCCCAAAAAAATTGTTGTATTGGCGATCCCACAACACTATGAAGCTGATCATTGTTTTGGGAGACTGGACAAGTAGGAATCTCCAGAGTGACCAATTCCTTATGATAGTTATTGCTATGGGTGATGTAAAACTCAGGATCAGTCACCAATTACCGATCATAGGGAGGTTGGTTGTTTATTTTGTGGGTAAGAGGACATGAAATGAATTGGACTAGGCCCTACTGCCGAGCAAATAAGGAGGTATTGCTCGACACTACCTTCACGTTTTTGCCTGACTCGATCACACCACCATAAGGTAAGTCACGACCGATGACATAACTTGTCCAGGCTTAATGCGACTGACCGGCCGCGTGTCCATTGTCCGGCTCGAATTGCCCAGTCAACCATCCTGGCCCATAAGCCTTCTCTTCTGCAAAGGGCATGAAAAGATGATTTGCTCTAGACTTGTTGAGATAGAAGAAACTAAAAAGATAGTTATCGACTGAGATATTCTCTAGATAAATGTGGAGAATTCGGTCGCCATAAGAAGAAAATTTCTAATCTGCCTACGTTAATCGACCGAAAGGAACAGGCCGAAAGTAAGCAAAGAACTACATCTTGACTAACCAAAGTGGTACATCTGGACTAACCAAAGTGGTCCTCTTATACTATGCAATCCTTTATGGGTGATTTCATAGAGAACCCGATATATTTGAACCAGAATGTAAGGCGCAAGAGCTATGTGTTGGCCCTGTGCAAGGTATTCGGCCAAAGCCGCGTACTCGACCGTAACCTACAACGCACTAACACATAGAAGATGTCAACAAATCCAAAGGAGCAGGAACGATGTGTGTTCAAGTTCATCAACTGGGCCATCGAACTTGCAGTAAGCTTATATGAAATTAATATAACCTTTGGCTATCTTGCCAAGAAAATCTTTTCGCTACCTCAAGTTGGCACCACCATAATAAGTCGTCCCGAAAGAAAAAAGCTCAGTCAGATAACGGATGTCTTTAACATTAATTCTCATTAGACCGCAACCAAAGATGAAGGTATTGGTTAAAGAGCTCCAAAATGACGCCAGAGATAGAAGGAGAGAAGGATTGACTTGATAGTCAGTGAGAGAGAGTTTGACACACTCGTAAATCCCGATGTCCCTCCACATACTCTCATATTGGGATGACACTCGGTCGAACCATTCGTTCCATTTCGGAAGTGGCTTCAACCATGCCTTCAATGTCTTCAATGTATTAGCAACATCTGCAATGGATCCATTTCTATGAGGATCTCTTCCCCAGGACAGATTGGGAAGAAGGGATCTAGATGTCAAACTTCTTCAACCGACACCTCAGGAGAGAATGTCGAGCCAAGGCAGAAAGCTTCTTCATGCACAGGAGATTTGAATATTATCTTGTCAGTGCACCTTTTAGTAAATAAATCCATCACACCCATTATGTCCAATTGATCGAAGAAAGGAGGGATAATGAAGAAGCATCCATTGCAGGGAGAATGATTGGGAATAAAGTTTTCGAAGAAGGAAAAAGTCTCAAGAAGATAGCAAAGATTGGAAATAGTCTGGAAGTGTGACAAGAATGGATTTGTATTAGGTTACACATGCGAACAATTAAAGGTGGCATTAATGAAGCATCAAACGTCGCTGTCAATTTCTTCAAAAGAACATCAACGAGGGGGGCAATGTTTCTACCCGATTCGACTGAGTCTTGTTTTTAGCCAATCACGGCTTAGTACGTGCGATATGTATAAATGCGTGAAACGCGATTGCAGGATTTTCTACAAATATGTATGGTCGCATTTTCAGTTTCGCCATTTACATTCTATGGTGTAATTCGTAGCATTAATCTCGTAGCTGATAACTTTAGTTGTAATTGGAGTTTAAGCTCGCACGTTGAACTTCATTTGATTATCAGATGAGCATCTTTCAGAAGCTAATAGCAGCTGATTTTAAGGATTTCTTTTCTATTCTATCTTATTTGTATTGAAAAGTCCTTTCATGTGGAAAGAAAAAGAGTAACCCATTATCAGAGGACGAACTCCACCATCTGACTATCGTCTGATCTATTTACATGTTGAGCAAGTGGCTGGATAGGCAACCGATCTTCTCAGACTCAATCATACTCTGTGTCTACCTACTTTGACGTTTGAGGTCACAATTATTTCATTTGAATTAGAGCCGCAATTCCAATTCTGGCATGCCGGCAACTACCCATGCTGAGAAAAAACGAGCGAACACTATATTTGCTTTTGTTGGGATTTGTCTAGTCCATGAATTTCCTAATATACATTCCAAAAAATCGGTGGATGCAAATCCAACCCCCCCTCCCGCGCCCGCCAAAAAAAATAATAACAAATAATTAATTAATTAATTAAAGACTAATGAACCTACAAAATGAGAGGCTTCCTGAAAGGCCGTAAAGCAATTCACTTGCAATAAATGCTCGTTGAAATCATGGATTTGTAACCTGATTCCCAAACTATGTACTTGAGATCTGCCAAATCCAAATCCAATGCAAGTCAATGAATTTAACAAGTTGATGGATTCACCAATCATATTTTCATTTCCTTAATCCCGAATGAAGCTTTATGGTACACATCAAATTGTTGTGGATCAGATCCTGACATGCTTGAAGTTGGAAATGGCGGCACGATGATAGATTAATATTGTTCGCACTTCAACATCTGGGCCTTAGTTAAGGTACCTGAACAACAAGCCAAAAAATCCATTATTTTTTCCTGAGATTTTATTAATAATGACTATAAAGACCATTTTCATGTTCGTAGGCATGTTAAAGCAAGTTGTCGAGCCATAATGCATTACAACTGACTGAATAATGACATATGTTCATGATCAAAATATCCTAGGCTACATGGTTATTTATTTTTGAAATTGTTATGAACTACGGTTATAATAAATATTTTGATTTACCAATTGTAACACCCCGTCCATTCCGTACCATTTTCTATGCATATTTACACGATGATCGATGCCCTTAACTAGACCTGGATTGGCCGTTCATAGTATACACCTAACTGACCGGAACCCCAAGACCTCGAAACCTATCTCATATCGACCGCCCCGTCGCCGCGATCGTGGAGGTACCACCGTGCATCTGTACGATACTCCGTTAGTGAGATACGCCGTGAAGAATCATTAGTGTATCATGTGGGCAAGGCGTCATGTACTCCATTCCACACATGTGCACAACACATGTCATACACACATGCACATGCCACACATGGGTGAGAGAATCTCTACCCATGTGTGTGTGATGTCACACACGCATACCCCTCCCTCTCTCATGTACACCCCAAGTCAACTCTTCTCCATGCCACACCTCAAGCATGATGTCATCATGCCATGTCTCCTTAATCCACCATTAATTCTTAATCATGCACAAATTCCCATAATCCTAGCCTAAGCTAATAGTAATCATATTAGCCTAACTTAACCAAATTTTTATCAATTTCTCTACATATATCCCTTCATTCCTTAACATTTCACCATTTTTCTACACAAAGAGAGAGAGAGAGAGAGAGAGAGAGAGAAGAGTGATCTTGGTGGGCCATCAATCTCATCCCTTCCATCCATCTCAACCATCCATCTAATCCATCAAGGTGAGTACACCCCCTACACTCTTATGGTTTGTTTTCTTTCTTAATTATTCAGATGATTAATTGTGGTGATGATGTGATGATAATGATCATAATGATGATGTAGGACTCATTGATGGTAGTGTCTATTGTGATATATGGTTATACACATATAGATGATGGGATGAAACAAATATTAGTTTGATCTAAAGCTTGTGTGGGACCCATAAGCCATGGGCCCACCGTGATGTAAACTAACCATCATATAGGGGTATATGGTCACAAGGATGTGGATGAAGAGAAAACATAAATATCAGCTTGGTAAGCAAAACATGGCCCCATTATGATCTTTATAGTCATCCAACCGTTCAAGCATAGCCCATTGGGCTGACCAAACTCTCACACACACCCATGCACACGTGCACAAAACAATTTTAAATAATAATAAAAAAGTGTTGGACGCTGATTGTTGCCAGCGTCCGGGGGACGTTGTAGCAAGCAGCGTCCCTGCTGCATGAGACAAAGAGAGGGCGGGGTAGTGGGCCCACAACAGGCCCCACCCTTAATGTATGTATCTGATCCACACCGTCCATCCTATTTTCTAGGTCATTTTAGGCGTTGAGCCAAAAATTGAAACCAATCCAAATCTCTGTTAGGCCACACCATCAAAAGGACTATTTTAATAGTGTTAAACTATTAGGGCCCACTGTGATGTTTCTGTGCATCAAAAAAATACTACATATTGGACTCGTTGGATGTGTCGCAAGCAAGAGAATGCAACAGACGGACTTGATTATCTAAAAGTGCACCCCACCTATGAAAAACCACAGTAAAACAACAACAACAAAAATTTATATATATAGGCAAGGGGCTGACGCCCCCTTGCTACTAACGTCAAGCGTCCACGAACGCTGCAGCTGAACAGGCAGGGACTGTGGGTCCCAGCCATAGGCCCCACCATGATGTATGTCGAACATCAGCACTGTGCATTTGATGGGCCCATTTAAAAATGGGCCACCCCCAAATTTCAGCCATACACGGAACTCAGGTGCCGACACCATCAAAATAAATAAATAAATAAAATAAAATAAAAATAAATTTATGAAGCTGAATAAATCAGCAATTTTATGGGTCTGATCATGTGGTATATATTATATCTAAACCATCTATCCATTTGGTGAGCTTGTCCTAAGGCTTGAGAGGAAAAATAAGATAGATCTAACTATCAAGTGGGCCACACTACAAAAGGAACAAGGATTGAACATCTACCATTGGAACCTTTTTTGGGTCAAAAGTTTTGGACCAATATGAAATTTGTTTTTCCCTTTAATTTAGGTCTCTGTGACCTTATGAACAGATTGGGTGGAAAATAAACGTTATGGTGGCCCTGATGAATGGTTTAACTGTGAAATCATTATCCTAACTGCTAATTGAGGTGAGATCCAGCTAATCTTTGGTTATGATTCACTTTTGGATCATTTTCTAAAATGATCTTAAAAAAGAAAAAAAAAAAAAAAAAAAAAAAAAAAAAAAAAAAAAAAAGATAAACGGTATAGGTATAATAAATACATCACTTTAGGACCCATATAACTTTGATCTTCTTGAACCGTTCGTACAACTCGAAGCTCGGGCATATAAAATCACTTGTTAGGTCCACCTAAAATTTGGTTGTATCTAAAACTTGGTTTGACCCCTCAGCCAAATGGGATACACATAATGGATTGGCTGGATTTATGAACCACATCTTTGTGGGCCCAACAAATGATTATGAGTATTTAATGGAGGCTAAACCTCTCAACTTGTGTGTGGTATGGCCCACTTTGATGTAGGTGTTAAGCCACTTAATCCACCATGGTTATTACATGATATATATTTAAGATCCTCGTCATTCATCTATTTTATCAACCCTTTTGACAATACGTTACCAAGACTCAGGCCCATCCAATGATTAGATAGTCGTACATCCTGAAATAATGCAAATTGAACTCTCATCATTGAAAATTTGTTATGGGCCATCCTGATGATGTATTAGATATTCAACCCATCTAGCCCATGTACCGGGTCCCCTTTAGGGCATTGTCCCAAAGATCAGTCAATCCAACCTGAATTGGACCATACAATACAAGGCTGTGAGAATAAGTACTTAACTATTGAATCCAACCTAAGGCTACCATGGTGTATCTATTTAATCTATGCGGACCATCCACTTCCTCATATCATTTTAGGATTTGGACTAGAATCAAAGCAGACCTAAGTCTTAAGTGGGTCACACACGACTTAACCTCATGGGAAAGCCCCATGAGCTCCACTACATAGAACTCATTGTAAATTCCATTGATGTGTGGGCCCAAGAATGTTAAAGCCCATTTTGAGTGAACACCATGTGGGCCAATCAATGGTAGCCTTGTTTGGGCCAACCATTGGGCCTCTTCGACAATAGTTTGTAATCTCCATGTGTTGAACATATGACGAACTGGTATTGTAATTTTTGAAGTAATAATGATTAATCCCTTAAATGGGCTAATTGTGGACAGCCCTTAATCACTTGGCACTTTGGTTAGAGTACGACCCTAAGTAATAGGATCATGTGACTTGTATTTAAACCCTTGCACATGTTTAACTATAACAAATATGTAGACTCTAGTGGTGTGAGGGTGCAATATACTTGTTTGGTCCATTAATCATGTAGGTATTTGATGTATATATAACCACCTAATCATAGGTAATGGTGGAGTATATGTAGTATATGTAGTCATCTAATTGTATGAATGTGAAATACGTACAAGGCCACCTCATCGTATGAAATCAAGTGGCATTGATGGTCATTCAACAATGTAGGTTTGTGCTTATTGATATAGATACCGCCACTTGAATCACGTATACCTAAGTTGTACACTAAACCAAATGTGATGTAAGGTTATGTTACCCAAGCTAATGCTATCAAGGTCCTGGATTCTATACGTTGTGATCTCTAAACCGTAAATGGTATGATGAAATGTGGCTCTTGGCCCTTAACCATGCGATACCAAATATGAGACATTAGCTATGTGACGTGTGAAGTGGTTGTAGTGCAAGACTTATCATAATTGGTGTAGCCATGTATTCGTGGCCTATGGGCAAGGCTCATTGAGATATATTTTCGGCCCATATGATGAGGCTCATCGTGATGTATTTCCGGCCCATGTGATGTGGCCCATAGTGATGTGTATTAGGCCCAGGTATGTGGCTTACCTGTGAAATAGATTTGAGGCTACTTGCAATATATTCGAAGCCCATGGGCGAGTCCCAATGTGATGTATTTGAGACCCATGGGTGTGGCTCATTGAGATGTATTTTAGGCCCATGGGTTGTGGCTCATTGTGATGTATTTGAGGCCCATGTGTAGGGCCCACCTATTGTGTATTTGAAGCCCATAGGTTGTGAAGCCTGATGTGGTGTATTCATGGCTCATGTGTCAAGGCCCATTGCGATTTGTAAGGCCTATATGATACGGCCCAATGTGATGTATATGCGGCCCATGAGTGAGGCCCAATGCGATGAATGTGTGGCCCTTGTGTGAGACCCAAAGCGATGTATATGAGGACCGATGTGATGTGTGATTTCGTCATGATGTATGTATTGATGTTTATGTGGGTCACTCCTTGGGATCAATGTTGGTTAAATGTCCACATTGACGGGCAATGATGGTTGAATGTCCACATTGTGACCTTCCCTTAGGCCTTGTTAGGCCCATTCTCACTGATTCTGATTGTCGATGCCGATTATGAGTATATGACAGCATAGCATCACGATATATGCCCATACGCATCATCTGCATGTTTGTTATGAGAGGTGGTTGACCATTGCATATGTCATTCGGCATGACGATTATGAGACTCCCTGATAGGCGGAGATTGTCTCACATGAGTACACGATATGCGCCGGATTGCTACATGACTAGATTGTATGACTCATGCATCTCGCATTATGATTACTATACGCCCTAGCGACATCAGGGCCTAGCCTCCACAGACATATCGTGGATGGTCAGACGGGACACCAGAAATTTGTTTAGCATCGGTCTGTCATAGATGGCCCTGGGTGAAAATTCATAAACCTTCTTGGTACTAGAGGATGACTCCAATGTCGAGACCGAGTGGATATATGAGCGCATGAGGGCCAAATACTAGGAGGCCGCATTTTCCCACTGTGTCGTGGTCGGTTGGAAAGGGGTGTGGCCTTACTCGCCCGAGGGTAGGGCCATTACTAGGCTGAGTTTAACCAGCTCGTAAATGGGTCCGCTATCGACGTGCCGGATAGGTTTTGGCAGACAATTAGCTAGGCGGATAGTGAGGTTTCTTACGCTCACTTGGATTGTGCTGATGGGAGAGGGGCAGTGCCATTTGGAGTGTACTAAACCCTGGTGATGATCCCAGAGAGGAACTATACTGATCTGTGGACTTATTGAGCAGGAGTTGCATACTCATTCATTCATTCATTCATTCACTATCCACTCGGGCTGGTGATGCGCAACGATTTGTTACGTGTACCTTCACAATGGCCAGAATTTCGGTTAGGGCGCACGACTAACCTGAGATCAAGAGTTTACCACATTGAGTCTGACTATCCAAATTTAGGTATGGGACTGGTTTGGATGGAAGTCCCTTGTGATGGACCCCATAGCCTGCGATACTACGTATTATCATCCCGACTTCATCCTCCAGCATGGTCATTCCATTCACGCTATATATTGCATTACATCCGTGGCATATGGCATTTTGGATTACCTGTGTTTTTGCATTTATATGGTTTAGATACGACATGTGATATTTGACTCTTTATGACTCCTCATTTGTATAGTTGATCTATATCACGTATTCTGATATTGTTCCTCATTTGTATAGTTGATCTGTATTGCGTATTCTGATATTGTTAGACTCATGGACTTGTCAATATTTCTGATATTGTATAATTATGGCATGACAATATGATGATGATGATGTGATTACGGATGCGTGTAATACGGTTATGGCTGTGGCATAAGAGAAATGAAAATATGACTTGGTGATACTAGTAGCATTGACTTGGAGTATTACTATGATGCATATGCATTACATTGGCATTGACATCATACTTTACGTGCTACACGCCTTTCACATATATGATTTCCTTATAACATATTTATCTTGCTTGCAAGTAGGACACACTACACATACGTGTGTACTCATTAGGCTTTTTGCCTAAGCTTCCTATTTCCCATTTTTTTAGGGCTGGAGTAGCTTGGAAGACTTTGCTTTCTCGATGCATTGCATCTATTTTTCAATCTGGCAATGTTGACGTTGTGTACCTTTTGGAAAGCACTGTACTTATAACCATTAGGATTTCTATTGGAGAGTGTCGCTTGGTAATTTGATCATGGATCTTTATGCTCAGGTATTATTATATATGTATAATAATAATAATAATAATAATAATAATAATAATAATTCAGTCAAAAATCTTCCTTGTGGTGCGCCGCGCGAACTCAGGACTTGGTGTATGGAAGTCGAGTGCCGGATTCGGGGCATCACGGAAGCTGTCCGTCCCCGGGTTTAGGGCGTGACATCAATTGCTTAGCTTGATTAGAGAAAGCTCAATATATACATTGATTGATCTATTGTATACCTTAGTTACAATATATAATAATAAATTGAATATATTTAAATTTTACTTTAAAATATTTGAGTCGTTTATTTCTGATTTTACTGTGAACTATGGTTACACATAAAAAATCCAATCCATGAAAAAGGTGGGACACACCGTGTTTATCACCTTATGTGAATATTAGCCCTATTGACTCATCAGTCGAAATACAGTATCAAAATTAATGTACGCCCAATGGTATAACTAGTGCACTCATGTACCCCACCCAATGAGTGGATCTGCGTGATTTTCATTTCAGGTAATAATTATGGTGAGACCCACTTTTGCACGGATTTATTATCCTACACGTGAGATGCTGGCAAAATGGCTGTATCATAACTTATGATGCTTCCGCGAACTCATACGTAACCCATACTTCCTGTCGTAATAGTTTCCACACAAGTACGAATTTGAGACACATGCGACGGATTTTAACTTTCCAAATTGTTGGAGGCAACTCTTTCATCTTCCGTTTAGAAATCATGACATTCCATTTTCCAGGTGGGCCATAGCGTTTTCAAAGCTTTTTCTTTTAGCCGTCCATTCTCTCGTATGTTGTGGCCCACTAGGTATACAACGTGGATTTTATTTTTATTTTTCTTAAAATAGGTCTAAACACTGAAGCCAACCTGCTGGAAAGCTCAGTCGGTCACACGTGTTTCAGATTGGCACGTGTAAATATTTGTCAGCGTGGAGGGCTCACATGGAGAGATTTGTACGCGAGATTTCAAAAATGCCCGATCTGATCGTCAGGTTGACTCATTGGATAAAGGCAAAACAATTTAGGGAGATTGACCAGGGGTCCAAATTCAATGTACATGTGTCGCACACCTGATGAATGTACTAACCTGATTTTTGAGAAATAAAATCTATACAATGCAGATCACCTGATGAACGGCTCCGATGCCATCCACATTTGTTTGTTTGCTTTGTTTCCAGCTGTTCATCTGCGCGAGGGCAAGTGCACTTAGTTCTCGAGTCCCGTGGACGCGGATTGTGCAGCGACTCACCACCCAATAGCGTGGTGAGTAAAATCTGTGGGTCTCACATTGATGTACGTGTTTTATCCATGCAGGCCATCTACCTTTACATCTCATTTTAGGGCATGAAGCTAAAATTGAAGCATATATATCCAAAGCTCAAGTGGACCACACCACAAAAAAACAGTGGGGATAATGACATGAGAAATTTCAGACCGTAAACCCCACCTTTCATCCACCGTCTTTTCCAAACGCTCCCAAACTTTACTTTTCTAAACTAAACAATTCTGTACAGACACACTATTTTCAGACGAAAATACCCTTGCATTCGGCATGGTTGCACCGTCCATTATGTAGACATATAGCTACGATTATAACCGTAGCTATTTCTACCAATACCTACGATTATAATCCGTAGTTATAGGTGGATAGAATGGATGGTGCAACCCTGCTGAATGCAAGGGTATTTTTACGGGTGTACACAAACCGAGCTATCTCGGTTAGCTCGCTCGACTTGACTTGAAAAAGCTCAATTCAACTCAATTTGAGGCTGAGTTCGAGCCGAGACGAGCTGATTTTTTGTGCTCAAAAATGAGTTCGAGCCAAGTTCGAGCAAGCCCTAGCTAAACTCGACTCGGCTCGAATCTAGCTCAAATTGAACTTGGATCGAACTAGTTCGATGACTCGGTTACTTTGCCATTAATGTTGCTCACTAACTGTTTGATAAAATGACTCAACGAAATGTGGCTAGTGGCAAGGAAGGTTTGGTTGGTGGCAAGATGGCAAGGAAGGTTTGGCTGGTGGCAAGGAAGGTATGTACATGAAACAAATACCTTTTTCCTCTTTGGTTTTTTTTTTTTTTTTTTATGTTATTTAGAAGATGTTTGAGAAAATACATGTAAAACCATTGCCTCTGTTTGTAAAACAATGGGATTTTGAAGTTGCAGTTAAAGGGTTTGTGAAAATGCCTCAATGGCGAACTCAGCTCAATCTTGGCTCAAACTCAGCCCGAGCTGGCCCGAGCTGCTAACAAATCGAGCTGAGCTAGCCAGTCAAGCTCGAGGACCGAGCCGAGCGGAGTTCGAGCTGAGGTCATCCACTGTTCGAGCCGAGTCAAGCTAAGACCAGCTTGACTCGATTCGACTCGATGTACACCCCTAGCCCCTAGGTATTTTCATTTGAAAATAGTGTGTCAATACAGAATGGTTTAGTTTGGGAAAGTAAAGTTTGGGAGCGTATAGAAAAGACGGTGGATAAAAAGTGGGGTTGACAATCGAAAATTTCTCTAATGACATCCACTGTTGGAACCTTCCTAGGCTTACAGAGATGTTTGCTTGTCATCCAACCTATTCACAAGGTCAAACGGAGATGGATAAAGGGAAAATACAAATATCAGCTTGATTCAAAACTTTTGTAGGCCCTAAGAAATTTTCAATGTTAGGCACTCCATTTCTACTGTTTCCTGTGGTGTAATCCACTGAAGCATTGAACATGTTTGAATTTTAGGCTCATGCCCTAAAATGAGCAGAGAAATAGATGGATGGAACATTTAAAACACATACATCACAGTGGACCCCACAGAGTTTACTCGCGACGCTGTAGCATGGTTGCTCACCACACCAATCCCCGTCCGTGTCTTACCAATAATCATATGTGCATGAACAAGCTACTTGCTTAACATTTAGCAAGTTGTGGGCCCCACCTTTGATCACAATCAAATTACAATATATTTAGCCGATATCGATAATTTACAATGGATTAGATAAGAAAGCGACCTTTTCTTTCTCCTTTTTGTTTTTAGCGTTAATTGTGGCAATTCAGGTCCCATGCATGCTGCATGCATCATTGCAAATCCAGAACATCCAAAACATGGGTTTCGTGCATGGAGCAGACATGCATGGATTGTTGTGGCTATGTACGGTTTAGAAAGCTTGCTAACGGTCAGCATCCAACGTAGACTTGTGGCCCACCCACCAAGTAGCATGCTTAATCCTCTTGTTATATTCTTTTATGTGTTTTAGGATTAATTGCGCCTACCTGGCTCCAGTTATATGACACTTATACATGCCTCCCTTATTTACTTGGATTATTACAAATACCTCCCCTCCATTTCCTCTATTTCATATATTTGCTGTAGATTTCCCCATGCAGTGTCTATTAATACTGTTACATTGGCACTGTTATCTCTGAGCAATCGACCATTTACCCCTGTCTATAAGCAACTAGCTGTAGGCGTGTGGGCCCATCGCCCACCATAGCGTGCGTGGACACATATTGACGCAGGGATGAACGTGAGGTCGAGCATCGTCTCCCTCAAGAGGATAAATGTTCTGAATCCACGGAACTTCTCTGGACTCCTCACAGAGGCTTTTCGAATCCACGAGAAACAAAGCAAGCAAAATAGAAAATAAATTCTATAAAATTTGAAATTGATTAATGAATAAAATATACAAGTTCACAACCCTTTAAATAAGGATACCAAGCAATGGGAGAGAAATCAGAAGCAAACTATAACTAAAACTCTTAGAATTCGCAACTTACTATAAATAGTAAACTTACTATTTATAGACAGTCATCATGTTTACTAGTGCGCAAGGTTTTCAGCCAAAAATAGTAAGTGTCTTATTTGGCTTCACCAAGCTATTCTCCTAATTATTCTAAGCTCTTTTCACGTTAGGTGCAACTCCTAAAGCCCAACAGATGAAGAGTTATAATCAAACTAAAACTTACTACTTATAGTAAAAACGGAATTAAAATAGAGAAACGACCGTCGATCCAGGGGTATTTCGCAAATCCGGCTTGCGCAACCCGACGTAGCGGGGTTGGGTGGTTAAAGTAGCTCATTCTACCCCAAAATTATATATTTTACGCCCGATAACTCATTCCGGATTGTGAGATACGCTTGATCTAAGGTCCGACGGTCTAGATCACTTTTGTCGTCGACCGGGCCTTTTCTGATCCATCTTGGCCATGAAACTATCCGTGACCCGCTTTACGTCACATATTGCATGGTGACTTTGCCACCATGGACATCCACAGTGACCTAACGCTGTAGCTTCATGGTAGCATTTGATTGGGCGACATGTTGTTAAAAATGAAGCTTAGTCGAGTATGTACTAGACTTAACAATATTCAAATATGCTTATCATGGATATCATCTGTAACAGCAGCATGTGGCCCAATCAAATCCTGCTATGTCAAGTCATCATGGACGACTATGATGGCAAGGTCACCTTGCAATTTGCATCCGGTGTGCATGTGCCATCCAACTAACGTGATGTCATGACCAGTACTCCTGCATGAAAATGGGACATCACATAAACGAAATTGATCCATCTGTCATAGGGGCACCATGCGAATTTGGAGGTTCTTGCATAGTCGTCCATTGTTTTCCCTAATGTACCCCACCTATGATTGGATTAGCCAAAAAATTTAGGCATCCAATTATACCAAGTTACTCTAGTGGATGATCCACCATCTTGCCCATGTTATGCATAGCCTTGGTGTCATATTCCATTCTTAAACATGAAATAGGTCGTGGTAGGATGAGTCATGTCAGTCAAGCCCGCGTGCCTGACCCATTTGTCGGGACAGGTCGGGCTGGATGAATTTTCAAGTGGGGCCAGCCAGGGCGTAATGGGTCATGAATCAGGAATCTTGCTAATGGTCAACATCCAGAGTGCAGTAGTGGACCACCTAACCAATATCATGCCTGATTCTGATAAAAGTTTTGGAGGAATATATATGTCGTAGTCATTAGCCAGGTTCATATGATCTGGCCGCATATGTACATGGAATATCTGGCTGACGGATGGGGGAGTTTTGCTGCCCATGTGCAGATATGACATTCGTTTAATATCCAGGCCATTCACTTTCTGAAGCCGGCCGTCAGAAACATCTCCTCCCAAAATCAGGGCTGTCCGCGCACTAGTTGCCACATTTATCTGAGAAGAAAATGTATAATAAGGAAAGAATGACCAGCTGTTCATATCCACCGTATAATTTTGGTTTACAAGATAAGTGAACGGGCATGATTTATGGTAGGTCATGTTCATGATGGGCCCCTTCATGAATGGCCTTTGAACATGTGTGCCAAGTTGGCACACGTCCGGTAAGAAAGAATGATATTAATAGAACTAAAAGCGGGTCTTTTTTTGTTCCAATAGTAAATTCTGAGGGGGTTTTATCCACACCGTCCATCCATTTCTCCGTGGCATTATGCTACATGAACAAGATTTAGGCAGATCCAAGGCTCAAGTGAACCACACCACAGGAACCGGCGGTAATAATGATGCTTATCGTTGAAACTTTTCTAGGGCCCACTGTGATGTTTATTTCCCATCCATCCTATTCATAAAGTTACATAGACTTGGATGAAGGGAAATCACAAGTATCAGCTCCATCCAAAACTTTTGTGGCCCCTAAGAAGTTTTCAACAGTAAGAGTTTAATCCCCATTGTATGGTCCACCTATTACTTGGATCTGCCTCAATTTTGATTTGATGTCCTGAAATGATTAGGAAAAATGGATGAACAGTGTGGATAAAAATCATACATCAGGGTGGCCACTAGGAGCCCCTGCCCGTTCTAAGCCGTAGACTGGAGGGGTAGGACGCAATCCGCGTTCTTTTCCCAAAATGAACTTTTATGATGAGTGGACTGTGGGGCGTGTTGGGGGCCTTGCACAAAACCTTAGGATCTAGCCTCCCAAAACAAACCAGAATTATGGAATAATAATGCAATAAACTAAATCAAAACATAAACCACACGACACCAGGGATTTTTACGTGGAAAACTCTCAAAGAGGTAAAAACCACGGGACCTCGTCCAGATCAACAATCCACTATAAAGCAGAACGTTACAACCGATCACAAGCATACACCGCTTGGATCAAACCTTCTTCACTCACGCAGTAGTGGATGAATAAGAGAATAATGAGAAAACAAAGGGATCTCACTAATCACGAGGACATATAGAAGCGCTGAGACGTGGACTGTGAAGTAGATCACCTCTACAAACAAAATCTCCCTTCCACAAACTTCCTCTCTCTCTTTCTCTCTCTCTCTCTCACCTTTGATAGCCCTAAGCCCTCCTAGAAAACCTTTAGGAAACTTAGAATGCCCTGGAATACACCTCAATCTCGCATACACCCCTTTATATAAGAATACAAAGAGGTAGAATCCAAATAGGAAATAAAATCCGCAAAATCTGCATTTCCGCAATCGCATCTGCGGAACTCGTCGATGATATCGAAGGTCTCTCGATAACAGCTTCGATATCATCTAAAGGTCTCTCGATGATATCGAGACGGGACAAAAACTGTCCAGCGACCAGGGGTGAAAATTTCAACAATTATCGATGTCATCGAGCCACTCTCGATGACAGCCTCGATATCATCTGAAAGTCTCTCGTGATATCGACAAGACAAAAAAACTGTCCAGCAACCAGCAGTGAAAAATCCTACAATTATCTCTCCTTTTTCGACTCAGGAAGAGTTCACTTTCTTCAAGTCAGCCTGGTTTCTACAAACCTCAAACTTGCCCTTGAGCAAAGCCTTGGTCATCATGTTTGACCCATTATCGTCCGTGTGGACCTTCTCAAGTTGTAACACCTTCTGTTCCAAAATATCCCTGATCCAGTGATACCGAACCTCTATGTGCTTCTACTTGGAGTGCTGACTTGGATTCTCGCTCAAGTTTATAGCACTCTGACTATCGCAATAGACCACGTGCTCCTCCTGCTTCAGGCTAAGTTCCTATATGAACCTCTTCATCCAAAGCATCTCTTTACATGCCTCTGTGACTGCAAAGTACTCGGCTTCTATCGTCGACAATGCTACGACCTTTTGTAGCATACTCTGCCAAGAGACCGTTCCCCCTACAAACGTGAATATGAACCCCGATATAGACTTCCTGGAATCTATGTCACCTATCATATCTGCATCTGTGTAGCCCTCTAACACAGATTTTCCATTACTATAGCATAGGCTCAACCTGGATGAGCCTCTTAGATACTGTAGTATCCACTTCACCGCTGCCCAATGCTCTTTGCCAGGATTGGCAAGATACCGGCTGACAACACCAACCGCATATGCTATGTCTGGGCGTGTACACACCATAGCATACATCAAACTTCTTACAGCTGACGCGTAGGGTATCTTCTACATCTCTTCCACCTCTGCCTTCATCTTGGAACACTACCTGTCGCTCAATCTGAAATAACCATCCAGTGGAGTACCGACCGGCTTCGCTACATTCATATTGAACCGCTCTAGGACTTTCTCAATATACCGCTCTTGTGACAACCAAAGCTTCCTGCTACTTCTGTCACGAGTTATCTCCATTCCTAGGATCTGTTTAGTCGGGCCCAAGTCTTTCATCGCAAACGACTTGCCCAACTCCTGTTTCAGCCTATCGATCTTCTTGATGTCTTTTCCCATGATGAGCATGTCATCAACGTATAACAGCGGAACTAAGAAATCACCATCTAAGAACTTGCGCGTGAACACACAGTGGTCCGACTCCGTTCTGTCATATTCATGCTTCAACATAAACGAGTCGAACTTCTTGTACCATTGTCATGGAGCTTATTTCAGCCCATACAAGCTCTTCGTCAGCCTACACACCGTATGCTCCTTGCATCTCTTCTGTCATATCACCATGGAGAAATGCAGTTTTAACATCTAACTGCTCTATCTCCAAATCCATGCTAGCCGCCAACCCAAGCAACATCTGTATGGATGTCATCTTCACCACTGGTGAGAATATCTCCTCGAAGTCTATGAATTTCCTCTGACCAAACCCTTTCACCACAAGACTAGCCTTAAACCTCGTCTGTGAATTCTTCTGCTCAATCTTCTTTCTGAACACCCACTTATTGCTCAGAGCTTTCTTGCCCTTAGGCAGTTTCACAATGTCATAGGTGTGGTTCTTATGCAAGGATTTCATCTCCTCTTGCATAGCTTTCAACCACTCCCCCTTATGCTTGTCGGCTAGGGCCTCGGAATAATCTTCTGGCTCTCCCCCATCAGTCAGCATAATGTACTCATGCGGCGAGTACCTTTTGAACGGTTGTTTGTCCCTAGATGACCTCCTCACATGTGGCTCAACAGGTGGATCAAATGGGGGCTGCTCCCCTGGTCCATCTTTTGAAGGAACTCCCTCGTCCACTGCACCTTCCTGTACTCCCCCGTCATTAGGCACCACAGGAGGAATAACCAGATTCATGTCCTCTAACTCACCTGAACTAGGCTAGTTCTTCTCTAGCTTACCAATGTCTTCGATACACTGATCTTCAAAGAATACCACATCTCTGCTCCTGACGAGCTTCTTCTCGGTCGGATCCCACAATCTGTAACCGAACTTTTCATCATCGTACCCCAAGAACACACACTGCCTGATCTTCATATCGAGTTTGGACATCTCGCCTTTGGTACGTGAACGGATGCCCTGCATCCAAACACCCTGAGATGACTGTACGATGGATCCTATCCAGTCCACACCTTCTCAGGTACTTCTTCATTCAAAGGGGCTGATGGAGACTTGTTTATCAAATACACCGTTGTGTGCATTACTTCTCCCCAAAACGTCTTGGACAATTTCGCATGGGATAACATGCATCTGATTCTCTCTACAATGGTGCGATTCATTCGCTCAGCTACACCATTATGCTGGGGGGTCTTGGGAACCGTCTGTTCATGCCGTATACCCAAGGACTTGCAGTACTCATGAAAGTCGCTAATGTATTCACCACCATTGTCAGTGCGGATGCACTTCAATGGTCTACCTGTCTCTCTCTCGACCATAGCATGAAACAATTTAAACACACCAAAGACCTCCTCCTTGGATTTCAAAGCATAAACCCAAACCCTCCTAGATACATCATCTATAAAAATGACAAAATACAATGCCCCACCAGAATAAACCAAATCTAATGCATGCACTTTGTTAACATGAGAAGCAGTTTTAACAAATGAAACTCTATGTTGTTTCCCTGATAAACAATCAAGACAGGTTTTAAGAGGTGTATCTGTCACGTCTAGAGGGAGCCGCTTCCTTGCTGGTAGCTGAAGCCCTTTTTCACTCATGTGGCCTAGACGCCTGTGCCACATATCAATAGCTAAATCTTCCGCTGCATTCAACCCACCCTTGCACACACCGACACTTGCCTTGTAAAGGGTGCAACATTTCTTCCCTCTAGCTGTGATCAACGAACCCTTGATGAGCTTCCAGCGCCCACCAGCAAACTGGCTTTCATAGCCATCATCATCCAACCTTCCCGTCGACATCAAGTTGAGGCGAAGGTCTGGGATATGCCTCACATCCCCGAGAACCAATGTGCAGCCCACATCGGTCTTCACGCAAATATCACCGACCCTACGATCTTTGATACGCCAGAATTTTTCATCTTCACGGTCCCATAGTCACCTAACTTGTAGCTTGTGAAGAAGTCTCTGCATGGAGTCGTATGAAAAGAAGCTCCCGAGTTAACCACCCAGTCGGTGTCCTAACTTGTAGCTGTGAGAAATACATCATGATCTACAGAAAGAATAACTACAACGTCGCCATCTGAAGAACCGCAGTAGAATCTGATTCATCTTCCTTCCATTTTCCTTTCTTGTCATTTTTCTTACTACGACATTCATGCTTGTAGTGGCCCTTCTTACCACAATTCTAGCAATCAACATCTTTTCTGTTACTCGACTTGCCTCTTGATTTATCTCGGGCCTTCCAGCCCTTCCTGTTCTTTCCTCTCCCCCTTTCTTGTGTTACAAGGGCCTCTTGCTGAGTAGACCCCTGAGACTTTCCCCTTGTCTCCTCATTGAAGAGAAAACTGGTAACCTGTTCCATGGATATCTTTCCGTCTGGCGTGGAGTTACTTAGAGACACCACCAATGTCTCCCAACCGTCAGGCAATGAACTAAGCAATAGTAAAGCCTGTAATTCATCATCCAGAACCATCTTCATAGAGGAGAGTTGGTTCAATATATGACTGACCTCATTCATGTGCTCGGCTATAGAACCACCATCTTTGAACTTGAGATTCACAAGTCGCCTTATCAGAAAAGTCTTATTACCGGCTGTCTTCCTCTCATACTGCCCTTGTAATTTCAGCCATAGGCTAGCAGCTGAGATTTCTGTAAACACATGGTGGAACACAGAATCATCCAACCATTGTCTAATAAACCCCACCGCCTTTCGGTCCATCTTCTTCCAATCATCATCAGTCATATCCTTGGATTTTGCCGATATACCTAAAATTGGAGAATATAGGTCTTTGGAATAAAGCAAGTCCTCCATCTTAGCCTTCCATATGGTCCAGTTAGAACCATTGAGGCTGATCATCCTTGATGAGCCACCTTCCATAATTCAAAACCGATCCTACCCGTTCAATGAACTTAGCTCTGATACCACTTTGTTGGGGGCCTTGCACAAAACCTTAGGATCTAGCCTCCCGAAACAAACCAAAATTACGGAATAATAATGCAATAAACTAAATCAAAACATAAACCACACGACACCAGGGATTTTTACATGGAAAACCCTCAAAGAGGTAAAAACCACAGGACCTCGTCCAGATCAACAATCCACTATAAAGCAGAACGTTACAACCGATCACAAGCACACACCGCTTGGATCAAACCTTCTTCACTCACGCAGGAGTGGATGAACAATAAGAGAATAATGAGAAAACAAAGGGATCTCACCGATCACGAGGACGTAGAAGCGTTGAGACTTGGACTGCGAAGTAAATCAGCGCTCTACGAGCAGAATCTCCCTTCTACAAGCTTCCTCTCTCTCTTTCTCTCTCTCTCTCTCTCTCTCTCTCTCACCTTTGATAGCCCTAAGCCCTCCTAGAAAACCTTTAGAAAACTTAGAATGCCCTGGAATACACCCCAATCCTGCATACACCCATTTATATAAGAATAGAAAGAGGTAGAATCCAAATAGGAAACAAAATCAGTAAAATCTGCGTTTCCATAATCGCATCTGTGGAACTCGTCGATGATATCGAAGGTCTTTTGATAACAGCTTTGATATCATCTGAAGGTCTCTCAATAATATCGAGATGGGACAAAAACTGTCCAGCGACCAGGGGTGAAAATTCCAACAATTATCGATGTCATCGAGCCACTCTCAATGACAGCCTCGATATCATCTGAAAGTCTCTCGATGATATCGACAGGACAAAAAAAACTGTCCAACAACCAGCAGTGAAAAATCCTACAATTATTGATGATATCGAAACCTGTTCGATTTCATCAATCCCAACAATGAGGAGAAAAATCCCCATCAGGGCCCACTCTCCTCACTTGTAAAAGTTAAAAGCACACGAATGGTACCGAACAATCTTTTGACCCCAAGCACGGGATAGTAACCATAGGAACACAGATAGATTGATTATAGGGATGGTGACCCCACAAGGGGCCTAGGTTTTGGAATTTTTCCATGGTGCAAAAAGGTAGGAAAGTCGGGTCAAGGACACACCCTGATCCATAGCTCAAGTGGTAGACTGAGTGAAAGATACCTCATTTCGACACTGACGTCTTGGTATTGATTCCCTGATGGGGTGACTAACAGTGAAGTGTGAACTGACAGTGGGGTGTATTAACAAGCTAAAGGTCAAGGACCCGAACCATTTAGTAATTGCATTCGAATTTTGTATCGTGGGAATGCTCACATGAGAGATCCATCGGATAACTTCCAACTTTGTAGGTAAGACATCCAACCCTTTCAGTATGTTGGCTGACCATGAGGATCACTTAGTGCAAAATACCAGCCCCATCCACTCATTTAATAGACCACACTTGTGTTATGTTATTTATCAATAGATGATATTATTTTCCGTGGTGCAAAAAGCTAGCCGAATGTACTTGCAAAACACAAGTTGGTGTTCATCCATAGTGATGCTTTTTTCTGCTCTGAACCAATCAGAGCAAGTTACGTGTGATCTAAATGAATTTGCATGATGTATTTGAAGATATTCAGGAATACACTGAGAGGATTGTGTTAATGGTATAGTTACGATGCACTCAATGAGGTTATAATGTTGTAAGTTGCCAATGAAGGAATGATTGTGTAGAAGCGATTATAGGACAGACGGCAAGAGTAAGACCAGAGTAAGTCACGACGTGTTGAATAGTTATAGCAACTGTCAGAATATGGAAAGGATCCAGATAGTCAGGGTAAGGTTGTAAATAGAAGAGGAATGGAATAGGAAGAGCGTGTCTCACGCCAACCCAATCAAACCAAAACATTATCTTTCAATTATCTTTTCAATTACCAGTTAATTACATTCCTTAGTATAATCACTCTATCTTTTCTGCCAAGTAAATTATATTTCTTAGTGTAATCCTTTACTTTTCACCTGATGTTTTATATTCCATGGTATAATCCGTAGCAGTAATTAAGTAGTTGGTGATCTTAGTTGTAATTTAAGTTCAATCTCATACGTTGGATTTAGTTCTCTATCCAAGAAAGTGTTTCGTTTTTAGCGATCGACTGTAAGAACCCCTTTCTCATTCTTATTTTATCTATATCAAAAAGTCTTTTCATATGAAAGGCAAAGGTGTAATCCATCATCAGAGAATGAATCTTACCCTTTAAATTTCGACTGATCTTATTTACACACTAAGCGAGTTACTGAATAGGCGGTGGACTCATCAGACCTCATTCATATATTGTGTATCTACCTATCTTAGTGCTTAGGGTCACAATTGTTCGGTTTGAATTGAGCCTCAAATTCAATTTTGGCACGCCCGCATTCTGTACGTGACCGAACTACCAAAAACAACGATCAAGATTTGAGTCTTTTATATGAGTGGATGTAGCTGATTTTTGCACATAGTGATCCACATAATGGGGCCAACCTATCGGTTGGGTTGAATGTGCATGTTTATAAAAGATTGGAAGTTAACCACTAGGTGGACCATAATGTATAGTCCAACCGGTTGGACATGACACCTCTTTCTTTTATGTGAAGTGGGACCTTCTCGTTCTAAACCTAGGAAATCATATGAACAAGGGGCCTAGACACCTATTAGTTTCACACCATTTAAAAATGTTAGTAACCTATGCTGGAGTAATACTGAAAAATTGAACTGACTATGAAATCTTATCCATCTGATTCATCCCCTAGAATTTGGACCAACCACTATCTTACTTTTAACCATCCATTTGATAGCCAATAATCATTGGATAGTTAGGATTTGCCCAATCAATTTTATTTTAGGGAATGTTTGGATATTACCAATTTTATGGAAAACAATGGAATAGGGATATATATATATATATATATATAATATGACAGTTGAGATGGTGAATATATAAGAGACTAATGTTTAATAAATATAAAATTTTCACTTGCTATATCAAAACAAAACTTTTACGAATTAAATTCATATTAATTAGAAGCGGTAATAGAAATAATCACTGCCTAAGCATTATCTTTCCATTCCTTTTCCCTTAAATAACATGTATTTAAAATGAGAGACATGATCAATCTACAATTGAACATATAATTTGGATGGTCTGGATAGTTGCACATCAGTATGATGCGTTAGGAGAATGAGTCACCACATTAATTATCATATATATGATGCTAAACTAACATAGGAGTAGCATCTAGCCCATGATCTAAGATATTCAAAGGAAGCCCTTTAAGAACAACCATTCTAAAACGTTTCTTTCTCTTTTTAATTCTTTTCCTTTCTTTATCACAAAAGAAATTTGATTAAGAAGTTACGCTAAATACATGGGATGGATTAAGCACATCCTTTTCCATTCTTTCTTTATCAAAGAAAGGCAAGACTCAACAAGACATATCAACCACGTTCTCATCGATCGAATCTTTGTATCTCTGATCTCTACCTTTTCTTGAAATCTTGACCGTCAAAAGTTTGAGTATAGAACCTTCTAAAGTTTAGGTTGTATCTGGGTGCCACTAAAATTCTTTTCTCCTTAAAAGTGCTGACATCATTAGGGCATGTTTGGGTGCTACTAAAAATGTGTTCTAATGCATTTTCTCCTGGAAAGTGTTGACATCATTAGGGCATGTTTGCGTGCCACTAAAATTTGTTTTAATGCATTTTTTTCACCTGACAGGCACTAATAGTGTTTTTAGTGCCGCTAAAAATGTGTTTTAATGCATTTTAATCTTTACAGCACTAGCGACGACGTTCGTGCTTATTAAAAGCATACAAATGACTGAGATGAGCCTAAGATTAGGGCCACATAGAATGTAACCAACGTGAAAGTTCATTGGAGTATGCTTTCTGTGATGGTGAGTTCGATGAACGGTTTAGATTTTCGAAACACATGGTTCAAATGAAAATGTGTGTTAGAGGCCTTCTAACAAATGAGAATGTGAAAGTAATAATATTTCTGCTGATCTTCAAAAAAAAAAAGCTGCCTACTAATTACACCTTGAAAAATAAGGTGAGTGTAGCTTTCCAGGTATATAACGTTGGCTTCAGCTTTAAGAAAATTGTTAAATGGGTGCCATCCAAACACGCCCTAAATGTTAGAGTGAGTTTTCAAAAGCTGGTGTAAGTCCGAGAAAATGGGGGTGGTGTGCTAGACTTCCAAGTTAGTTTTGCACCGTTGAGAAAATGGAGGCCACACTCGGAAGGTACACATGGCATGGATGTGGGGTGATTAAGACAGTCCAAACGGCCGAGCCGTCTGTGAATGTAGGATAGAGAAGAAATTGGACTGATAATATTAATCTTTCCATTTTTTTCTTTTAAATTTGGACCGTTGACTCTGTTTCTTTGAACCATCCAGCCATTAACTGGATAATTAAGATTGATTGAGGTGTAATTTTAGATATTTGCTACAACCATGGTGGGACCCACAATTCGGATTATCTGGATAGCTGTACGTGGGTGCCACTTATGAGGACTGAAGATGAGTCTCCACCATTTTTTAATGGTACAAAACTAACATACGAGTCTACATGATAGGCCTACTGTCTCACAACTTGGATATCCAGCACGTGCGATGTGGCTGCATGTCGAGTTGCGTGTGAGCTTGGAAAACCCATGTTGAATACACAATATAACATGTGGACCGTTGAATGTGGCCTTCACGATTCAAATCAAGAATCTAAACCATCAATATTCGGTCTCCTGCCGTATCTTTCCTCCTGACCATCCACCTCCTATCCCTCCAATCAAAAGATCGGGATCTTCCAACAATACAGATTTCCAAGGCATCCATAATCCGTAGTGGGCCCCACCTCATGAACGGTGCCAACCGCGTAGCCATAGGCCCCACATGTACTCCCTTCCATTTTTCCTGATGGATCGGATCCTGAGATGCCCCAGTCCATAGATGCCTTAATTTGGGGAAGACCTTTGACTGGGAGGCATCTTATGTGGGGCCCATCAATGAGACATGCACCTTTTTTTTATTCCAATTCGAGAAGGGTCCGGGCCAGATGTTAAAAGTCACTTTAACACATGATGCGCTGAAAACATGTTTAGTAATAAATTTTTAAAAAAAAATTAAAAAAAAATTAAAAAAAAAAAATTCTCCCTCCTTTCTTTTCTCTTGGAAAATGAAATCCACCTTCCCCACATGCATTTATAAATAAGCCATCCTACCACTTAACATTCATCACAGCCAAGCTTCCTGTGTTTCAAAGATATAAGTAGCTTGGTCTTGTGCTCATTCACTCCATTAGTTCTCTTCTATTTCTCTCTCCACATTTCAAAATTCAACTCTACCATAATCGCTATTGATTTTGAAAGAAGGAAAAGAAAACCAAGGAATTTGTTTCTCCATTTGGCGACCAAGATCGTTTTCGCAACCATTTGGCCACTCCTTTTGTTGATTTTCAGCTTTTTAATATTTTTTCTCGTCACCCATTAAGCGAAATTTCTTCTATTCCTTTCCTTTTATCTCTTTTCCACACACAAAAACACAGAATTCCTCCTTTTGAATAATCTTCTGCTTTACTTGCACTTTTATTTACGACAGAGCAGATCTTTTTCTTCAATTGTTAGGATGGAGAGAGTGTTGGCATTGGCCTCCCAACACCCAGTGCTAATTTTCAGCATGAGCACTTGTTGTATGTGTCATGCCATCAAGACGCTCTTCTTTGAGCTTGGAGTGAACCCGACGATCCATGAGATTGATGAAGACCCCAACGGAAGGGAAATGGAGAGGGTGTTGCTCAGGCTGTTGGGCCGTAGCCCACCTGTTCCTCTCGTTTTCATAGGCGGTCAGCTGGTGGGCCCTATCGATAGGGTCATGTCTCTTCACCTCGGTGGCTCTTTAGTCCCGCTTCTCAAAGAAGTAGGAGCTCTGCATTAAAATCATGCTCTGATATCATGCAAATAGAAGGTTATTGCTTCGTCCTCATCAGTACCCGAAGATCAAGTTAAATAAGAAAGATCACTGAACCTTATGTTTTAAGTGATAGTATTGTGTTTGAATTTGCATTTTTCTTAGAATTTCCGGTTGTTAAGTAGTTATGATTTATAAATGGGATATTTAGGTCTACAATGCTGGAATATTTGTTTGGAAAGGTTTGTTAGTTTTACATGCGTGTGGAGCCCACAGATCCACAAGTAGGCATATGTAACAATGTGAAATACATGTGCAAGATTCCAACTTTCCCTCAAGTTGACTACAGCCATGTAGGTCTTCTGGGCTAAAAGACTGACCCTTTCACACCTCAGGTGGGCCAAAGCATATAAAATAAATAAATGGTCAGAAAATCTTGTTTTAAGCATCAGATTACTGTGTCCATTGTGGCCCACCCGAGGAGTAGAACAGCCTGAATTTTGAGGTAGAAGATTTAAGCATTGCTTCCAACTTGATTTGTTGATCTCACATACGTGTTTCATATGCTTACACGTGCCTGACATGAATGGGATGTTTAGGCATTCGTTCTGCTAGGACCATCATTTTGCGTGGAGAAACTTAGAAATTCAGAAAGAAAAAGATTTTCGATGGGTCACGTTCAAGTACTCCACTGATCGAAGGTCAGATCATTCTAATGGCACTTTCAAACCAATGTTTACTGTAGCGTCATTGAACAGGTTGAATAGGTTAGACAGCTTCTCCGTGATTTTGTCTAACTCATTTATACGAAGAAGAACCAACAAAAATAAAGAGATCATGTCCCAAGCTCAAGTATTATCAAAGATAGTGTATCTCAAGCAAAATGTGAAATAAAGATGAGAAAAGCATATAAATAACCACATATGAACACAATACTTTATGCTCGTGCGTTGCATGCCAAATGTACTACATGTGCCATCATCCATGTTCAACAATAAGAGCCCTACATGTGCCATGTATTAATGTGCGCATGCACAATAAGTGCTACATTGACAATATTCATCTTAAACTCTCCAAATGCACCTGTGAAGGCCCTTCCCCTGATGCGTGTGCGCGGTTGATATGTGATGCGGTGGAGGTTTGTCTTTCACAGGATGGGTGTTTTCATTGTCTTGTGTAATTGATCCTTTTCGGGATGACAATGGCCTGATGTATATGATTTGTTTGGCACGTCTCGACTTGCTTGATCGTACAATACATTTCCCAAGGGCAGCCTCTGTATATGATTTGTTTGGCACGTCTCGACTTGCTTGATCGTACAATACATTTCCCAAGGGCAGCCTCTAAATGTTGCATTTAAAAGACCGGAGTACCCACTAGCTGATTAGGCTGAGTTGTTTCCATAATTGGCTAGAGTCCGTGGACCTGCCATGGGTTGGGGAATAGTGAAATTTTCTAACCTAGATAACTAAATGACTCCTGATGTTTGGCCTGTGACCTAAGTAAGGGTCTCAGTTACGAGAGGAGAAGAGATTAGACACCTTCTCCCACTTGCACTATCTTGCGATCTCTACTGTAAGGGACATGCAGTTTCAAGGAAGTCGTATATCTGCATGCAGGGTTAGTCGTATGGCCATGCTTCGCATAACTCTACAAGAGGGTCGGGAAGGTAAAAGAAAAAAGTAAATAGATCTTAACCTTCGCAAAGTCGAAAGACAATGGGCAGGCAAATAAAATAAGATAAATATGCAGAAAGAATAAAAGATCTTAGCCTTATTTTGCAAAGTTGGGGTCTTGGGCAGACGAGCATAATAGGAAATAAATAGGCAAATGCAGTAAAAGAAAAGAAATGGTGTTTGTTAACAAGGGAATGTGCGGAATGGACCGCGTTATGAGCTTGATTGAGATGTGAGAAAGAGAAAAGGAAAGTTAAACACCCTTTCCTTGCATCAGAAAAGGGATAATCTGACATCCACAAATCTTGATTTTACTCTTGACATGACAAGGTTGGCTTTTGTGAGTTGGATTGTTGTAGTTGGCTAAGACAGAACCTAGGTGTGAGTATAGTTGTTGTAAAGTATCCTAGGTGGCAAAATCTCCTCGTTGTTGGGGAACAGAAGCCTAGAAAAATTGGCAAAGCTTCTATACTATTATTTCTTTCATTTATGCCTCTCGCTAGATAGGGGAGGATGTTGTTCATATGGGCTAGGAAACTGTTTCTCCAGGGGCTGAAGGACACTTAGCTATAATTTTGCATGCAGAATCTGTCAGAAATCTTGAGGCAAGGGGCTTTGCGATGCCAAGTGTTTCCTGTGGGGTGGGGTGTCTACAGATCCTCCTCTTTGGCAAAGGTTGCTGGCAACCGAATGCCAAAGCAAGTGAACACCCCCACTTCTTGGGATTGTGTGATTGAGCCTCAACTGGCCATGGTATCTTGATCAAAATGTTCATATGGTCAATGATTAATTCAAATAGTCCTTGAGGGTTGAGGAAGACGTTGTGATTTGTCCCTACGCTATTTACGACTTTACAAGTTATCAAATCACAATCCCTTAATGTCGTGACTGGTACATATGCATCAATTGTGCTGATAGCTTAGATTTAGAGGTGGTTAGAGCCCCCCTGCACTTTCTGTGACCTTACAAGGATAACTATTTGATTCGAAGTGGTTATATAAGATGCATGTATAGTCCCCCAAAGTCACTGTTGAGACTCAAATATTGCATAATTTTCCCCATTTACATCTTCGTTTTATGAACATGAATCCGCTTAATATTCTATTTTACTCATGTATGTGTTGCAAGGTGAATTTAAGTGCTTGGATTGAAAAAGGGTGTTAAAAGCATGGGTTTGATGCTCAAGAATTACCAAGGCAAGAGATGGATCTTAGGAGACCAAGATCGAAGAATTCACATGCCAAATATCCAAGAAAACCAAGTGAGGAATGAAGAGAATCAAATATTTGAAGTTAAGAATCCTGAAATCGTCCTGAAAATGTGTATTCTGAAGCTATGAAGTTTATTTTGGGAAACTACGCAACAGGAAGTCTGTTTTAAACGAACTATGCAACGAGAAGTCTATTTTTAGAAAATACATATATTTGAGGTAGTTTCAAGGGTTTTTCAACTTTTGTATGAAAATTGGAGTTCCCTACTTATAAATATGTCTTCCTAAGGCATTCCTAAACATTATTAAAAGCATTCAAGAGCAATATTTAGGGTTTTAAAAGGGTTTTCAATTTTATAATTATTTTTTTTTCCTTTTAGATCTTTTCTATTTGTATTTATTTCTTTCTTGTTCCTTTCTTTTTCTATTCTAGTTATGTTTTTCTAACTTCCCTCTAACCCAAGCTAGAAGGGAAGTACATAGGTTTAATATTTCTTTAAGTTTTGATGATTGATTGTTTTTAATGACGAGAAGAATGGTATATGCATATTATCTATTATCTAGATTTTATTTTTTATCCTCTTGTGAGATCCATATGTTTCCATCATATGAGATCCACATTGATGGATAGGCTTACCCTGAATCAATCAGATTTCCTAGATAGGAGAGGTTCTCAACCTATTATATTCTTTGATTTTCATTATCTCATTGATATTGAATTCTTAAAATCATTAACGCTTAAGAGTATATAGCAATGGTGCAAATCTATTATTTTCTAGTATTTTATATCATTTATTAAAATATTTAAACTATTTTATTTTCCGATTAGGCCGATCATAGTGCTCAGATCCTAGTTGTGTTATCTAAGTCATCATGATTTTGGAATATTAACCTATGTGTGGAACTTTGAAGCTTGGGTATTATTTTAATTCAGTTGAATTACATCCATTCAAAAATTCCAAAATCAAATCATCAGTTTAGTTTTTATTACTTAGTTGGTTTTGCATTTGATTTTCTTCTTCTCGCAATTCATCTCCCTATGGGATCGACCCTATATTCACAAGATATTACTTACGAACCTCTGCACTTGGAGGCAAGCAATCAAGTTTTTTGGCGCCGTTGCCAGGGAGAAACTGAGAGAGATCAGATCTGTACAAGATAGCTAAGGTAAGTTTTTTTCTCAAGTAAGTTCTCTTCTAAACCTTCCAAATTTTCTGTAGATTTTTTTCTTTTCTTTTCTTTTCTTTTTCTTTGAAAATAAATTCAATTGGATCTTTCAAGCACTAACTATGACATAAGGTTGCCCTGCTTGGGATTTTATCACCCAAGTGTTATGGTTGTCCTACAGTTGTTGTTTGATCACAAAGATCATCCGTTGAATCTATTTTTCATATTAACATAGTTTAATTTCTGCATTAGTTTTACTTTTATTTGTTTATGCATTTATTTATTTATTTATTTGTGAACTGAACCCTCATGGTCGGCCCTGCCGCCTGGGTTGTTGATTTATTTTTCTTTGTAGATTGAACCCTCATGGTCGGCCCTGCCGCCTGGGTTGGTTAAGTTTTTGCTTTTATTTTAAGTATCATATTTGCTATTTGAATTAGTGGTATTTGTTATGTGGTGTGGATGGTTTATGTCATGTTGGAGTAGGAATCAAAACAATCGACTCTCCTCCGAAGGCGGACTAATTCCAGGCCTTGATCATTCACTTAGAAGAGGCACTCAACATCACTTGGATTCCATGGCAGACCCGGTTGATAATCCAAATCCAAATCTGTCAAATCCAACTATAAATCAAAATAGAGAAAATCAACCCGATCCTCCTCTTGAGGATGAAAATGAAATTCATAGGAATATGTTAAACCAACCACGGACTTTACGTGAACATTTACACCCTAAGAGATCAACTTTACCATCTTGCATAGTGTTCCCTGCTCACACAGGGACATTGATTTTAAACCAGGTGTGATTCAATTAATTCCTAAATTTCATGACTTAGATTCTGAAAGCCCCTACTTGCACCTCAAGGACTTTGAGGAAGTGATTGCAACATTACAAGTAAACAATGACAATAGGGATGTACTTAAGCTTAGGTTATTCTCATTTTCTCTAAAGGATCGGGCCAAAGCATGGCTCAACTCTCTAAGACCTAATACCATCACTACATGGCAAGCCTTAAGTAGAGAGTTTTTGAAAAAGTTCTTTCCCAAGCACAAAACAAATGACTAAAACAAGAAATCATGTCATTCTCCCAAAAGGGGAATGAACTATTTTTTCAAGCTTGTGAGCGCTTCAAAGACATTCTAATTACTTGTCCACATCATGGTTATGAACCATGGCATGTGATTAATGCTTTCCGAAAGGGGCTCACCATGGATACCCGTCAGTTCATAAAGCTGATGTGTGGTGGAACCTTTCTTGACGAAGATCATAATGAGGCTTGGGATTTTCTAGATATGTTAGCAGAGAATACGCAGACATGGGATGTCTCTACTAAATCAGATCAAACTAGAACCATTCCTAGAGAGAAATCAGGGATGTATGTCCTAAGAGAAGAAGACGACCTTAATGCAAAATTCGTTGCATTAGCTAGAAAGGTCAAAGCCTTGGAAATTAGGAAGGTTGATATGGTTAAAGCAAACACTTCCTTAGGTAATTTTTGTAGCATTTGTGGTGGTACGACCATGACACAAAGGATTGTCCAATAATCTCAGTTGTACAAAATATCACGCATGAGCATGATCAAGCAAATGCTATAAATAACTACCAAAGGTCAGTTATGCAACCAATGGGAAACACGTATAATCCAAATTGGCGTAACTATCCTAATCTTAGTTGGAGGAATGGACCACGAATTAATGCACCCAATGCACCTCGAATGCCTCCACAAAACAACTTCTTTAGGGCACCTAATAATACACCATATGTGCCCCCGCCAAAGCGATCATCTGTGGAGGATGCATTGACCGCATTCATGAACTCTCAAGCTCAAATGAATCAGTCTCTAATCCAATCAAATCAGAAATTAAAGACAGTTGTGGCTAGGATTGAGACTTAACTAAATGCTAGGGAAAAAGGCACCCTTCCTTCTCAACCTATGCCAAACCCTAGAAACACACATTTCATTGGATACTCAAATCCAAATGAGCTACATCATGAACAAGCTAAGGCCATCATTACCTTGAGAAGTAGAAAAGAGATCGATAACAAGATAATGCAACCGTAGAAATACCGGAGGATGAGTCATTGTCTCAAGAAAATGATGAACCAGCTATGGTTCAAGAGCCGCAACAGCAAAAGGATAAAGAAACTAAGTCATATGAGCCTCCAGTTCCATTCCCATCCAGACTTCGGAATCCAACTGTCCCCATGAAATATCAAGAGGTGTTGGATGTGCTCCAAAGGTTACTGCCAATATTCATCTGCTTAATGTCATTAGACAAATTCCATCATATGTTAAATATCTCAAAGACTTGTGCACTATAAAGAGGATATTAAATGTGTACAAAAAGGCCTTCCTTACTGAGAAAGTGAGCACTATCATTCAACGAAGGGTTGTACCCAAATACAAAGACCCGGGAAGTCTCACTATTCCTTGTATTATTGGGAATTTTCAAATTGAGCATGTTTTGCTAGATTTGGGTGCAAGTGTCAACTTAATACCTTATTCAGTTTACAAACAAATAGGGTTAGGCGAGCTTAAACCAACCACGATTACACTCTAACTCATTGACCGCTCCATTAAGGTACCAAGGAGAATTTTAGAGGACGTGCTAGTCCAGGTGGAGAAATTCTACTTCCCTCTAAATTTTATTGTACTAGACACTGAATCATGTGTAAATGCTAGCGATCAAGTTCCCATCATTTTAGGCCGCCCATTCCTAGCAACTTCAAATGCAATCATAAATTGCAGGAATGGAATGATGAACTTTTCTTTTGGTAACATAACTCTAGAGCTAAATATTTTCAATCTATGTAAGCAGCCCATTGATAATAATGAAATTCATGAGCTGAATTTCATGGACTGTTTGATAGAAGAAAAGGAATTGGAACCTAGTCTGACTGAGAAATTAATTCAAGTCATTGGAGACTTGAAAAATTCTGATTTAGAAAAAGTATTTGCTGAAATTTGTGATGATAATGACAGCACTACCACCTAGGACATTGGTATGTACCAATAGAGACCGCGCACTCAAATCCTATCTATCGAGGACTCGCAACCTCTGCCATCACCAACCAATAGTTCAAAGCTTGATTTAAAACCACTACCAAATGAGCTTAGGTATGTATACTTAGGTGAAAATAAAACTTATCCTATGGTAATCTCTTCATTTTAAACAAGGATCAAGAGATTAAATTGTTGAATGTTCTAAGGGACCATAAAGGAGCCTTGGGCTGGACCATTTCTGACATCAAGGGTATAAGCCCTTCCATATGCACCCATCGGATCCACCTCGATGAGGATGTCAAACCAATTAGACAACCTCAAAAGCGTCTCAATCCAAACATGATGGAAGTTGTAAAAAAATGAGGTGATCAAATTATTAGATATGGAAATCATCTACCCAATATTCGATAGTGTTTGGGTAAGTCCAATCAAGTAGTCCCAAAGAAATCTGGAATAACTATTGTGCAGAATTCTAATAATGAACTCATACCAACATGTGTCACCACTAGTTGGCGTGTTTGCATTGACTATTGAAATTTGAACCAAGTCACAAAGAAGGACCATTTCCCTCTACCATTCATTGATCAAGTTTTAGAGAGGGTAGCAGGTCACTCCTTTTATAGTTTTCTTGATGGATAATCTAAATATAACAAAATCCTGGAAGACCAAGAGAAAACCGCGTTCACTTGTCCATTTGGCATGTTTGCTTTCAAATGGATGCCATTTGGATTGTGTAACGCCCTAGCAACTTTCCAACAGTGTATGTTAAGTATTTTTTTCAAATATGGTTGGGAAGTTTCTTGAGGCTTTCATGGATGATTTCTCTGTATTTGAGAGTAGTTTTGAGGAATGCCTCAACCATTTATCTCTTGTCTTGTGTAGGTGTGAAGAAAAACACATTATCTTAAATTGGGAGAAATGTCATTTCATGGTTCAAAAGGGAATTATTTTGAGTCATGTTATCTTCAAGAATGGAATCGAGGTAGATCGCGCAAAATTTGACATTATTGTTAATTTACCTATCCCCCGAACTATTAGAGATATTAGATCACTTATAGGGCACGCTGGTTTCTATAGAAGATTCATCAAGGACTTTAGTGTCATTATTATACCCTTGACTAATCTTCTTCAAAAGGATGTTCCATTTAAGTGGAGAGATGAGTGTGCAAGTGCTTTTAATAAAATTAAATCATCCCTTACCACTGCACCTATCATGCGTCCACCAGATTGGACACTTCCTTTTGAACTAATGTACTATGCAAGTGATTATGCCATAGGGACTGTTTTGGGCCAAAGAAAAGATAAACGGCCCTACGTTATTCACTATGCGAGTAGAACTCTAAACTCGGCCCAAGTGAACTACTCAACAACTGAAAAAGAGTTACTTGCAGTAGTTTTTACTTTGGATAAATTTAGGTCCTACTTACTGGGATCCAAAGTGGTCATTTTCACGAACTACTCGGCTTTGAAATATTTGTTATCTAAGAAGGATGCAAAGCCGAGACTTTCGAGATGGATCCTCCTACTCCAAGAATTTGACTTAAAGACAAAATATAAGAAATGAGTAAAAAACGTAGTGGCCGATCATCTTTCTAGATTGGTGTTAGATGATTCCACTGAGGATATGCATATCCAGGACAGTTTCCCTGATGAACGATTATTTGTGATCTCCAAATTGCCTTGGTATGCGAATATAATGAACTATCTTGTAATGAGAAAAATGTCATATCATTGGAAGTCACAAGATAAGAAGCGTTTTGAAACTGAGGTTAGGAACTTCTTCTGAGATGACCCGTATTTATATAAATATGGGACTGATCAAATTTTTAGACGTTGTGTCCCAGAGGATGAAGTTCAGAGTGTTATTTCTTTTTGCCACATGGAAGCATGTGGTGGCCATTTTTCTTCTAAAAAAACCACTACAAAAATCCTGCAGTGTGGTTTTTACTGGCCTGCCATGTTTAAAGACACCCATGCTTTTTGTGTTGCTTGTGATAGATGTCAAAGGTTGGGAAGAGTGTCCTGGCGCAACATGATGCCTTTACCCCCAATTTTATCATTGGAGATATTTGATTGTTAGGGTATTGATTTTATGGGCTCATTTCCATCTTCTTTTGGATTTCTTTATATATTAGTTGGTGTGGACTATGTTTTAAAGTAGATTGAGGCAGTTCCAAGTAGGACCAATGATAACAAAGTGGTCATACGATTCCTCGAGGAAAATATTTTTTCTAGATTTGGAACTCCAAAGGCCATCATTAGTGATGGCGGGTCTCACTTTTGCAATAGGACATTTGAGGCTTTGATGAATAAATATGGCATCAAGTATAAAGTGAGCACCCCATACCACGCACAAACAAGTGGGCAAGCTGAGATTTCTAATCGGAAAATCAAACACATCTTAGAAAAAACTATAAGGGCAGATAGGAAGGATTGGTCCCTCAGAATATCTGACGCTTTTTGGGCTTATAGGACTGCTTATAAGATCCCGATTGAAATGTCTCCATACAGATTGGTGTATGAGAAGGCTTGTCACTTACCTGTGGAGTTGGAACATAGAGCCTACTGGGCAATAAAGAAATTAAACTTTGATATGGACCAAGCAAGTGGACAAAGAAAATTAGAGTTGAATGAATTAGAGGAGCTGAAGAGAGACTCCTATGAAAATTCTAAAATATACAAAGAGAGGACCAAAGCTTTTCATGACAAAATATCCTGAAGAAGAATTTTGAACCTCAGCAAAAGGTCCTATTGTACAATTCCCGTCTCCAATTCTTTCCGGGAAAATTAAGATCAAGATGGACAGGCCCCTTCATTGTGAAGAATATTTATACTCATGGGGCTGTTGAAATTGAGAATCCACGTAATGGCAATATGTAAAAGGTTAATGGTCAGAGATTGAAGCCTTATGTGAAAATTTTTCATTTGGGAGAGCAGTCATTCCCTCTTCATGAGCCAGAATATTCAGATTGATGGTCCTAGTCTGACGGAGCATTTGTATAGGATTTATATCATATTCAATTTTTTTAGTGTCATCTAGCAGGTGAGTTTTTCATGGTAGGTACTATCCACCCTTTCTTTTATTTTTATTGTTCTCTGCATTACATTATCATTACAATGGGGACAATGTAGATTTTAGGTTGGGGGGTGTGGATAGTCATCCATGTAAGGGTTTTTTTTTTTTTTAGGTTTCAGTTTTTTTTATTTAGGTTTATGGAAAATTTATTTTTTTTTCAAAATAATATTTTTATATACAAGAATGTGAACATGATATTACGTGAATTCCAAAGGCAAAGTTAATACTCAGTCTAGGTCGATAACAGTCAGAAATCTGATAACTGAAAATTATAGACTTGAGTTCAATTATCTAATCACTAGTTTAAAGTGAGTTGTAATTTGATGTACTGAATTCACAATACACCCTAGCTAACTAAGTGAGGAATATGATATGTGAACTAGAATAACAACTTTTGATTCAAACAAGGTTGAATGAACTAGTATTATTGATATATGCTTAAAAGAGAGAATATTGAAGAAGAAAAAAAAAAGTGATGGAAAAAGAAAATTTTATTATAGAGCATGAATGCAATGGTCATAACAATCGTGTCAGTAATCCAGAGTAAGGATACCTAAGTATCCATTACTGTTACCATTATAAGTACGATACCTTAAGTTATAAAGCAAACCCGGTAAGAATCTTCATCTAAGGGTGGTCTATAATAATGAGGATATGATGATAAAATAAGAAATGACATGAAGAAAATGAGATAACTAGAGATTTCATATTCTTGGAATGATTGAAAGGAGTTAGAATAGAGAACATGTATATTTCTCAAAGTTAGACTAGTGTCACGGAGCACCTAAGGATATTAGATCATAACTATTTTAAATTTTGATTAGGTCTCTGAACTCAAGGATGTAATGGATTAGAAAATTGAGATTCAAACTAACTTCAGACTTAGAGTAAGTATTGTTTTATTTTGGAATTCATATAATGAATGGAGGCATAATTGTATAAATTTCTGAGTGTTAAACTATTTTTCATGTTTTCAATGTTTGTGGGTAACATTTCTGGAAACCCTCACGAGACTATAACTCGTCTATTAGGGGAAACCTACGGGTTTAAAGGCTTGTTACATATGTTAAATGCAATCGAGATTACCTGCGAAAGTGGTGTAGTTAGATTTTTTTTCGTTTTAATTTTGTTTCTAAAATTAATTTTTTTCTTATTTTTATTTTTTTCTTTTATTTCGCTCAGGACTAGCAAAATGCTGGTTGGGGGTGTGTTGAGACTCAAATATTACATAATTTTCCCCATTTACATCTTGGTTTTATGAACATGAATCCGCTTAATATTCTATTTTACTCATGTATGTGTTCCAAGGTGAATTTAAGTGCTTGGATTGAAAAAGGGTGTTAAAAGCATGGATTTGATGCTCAAGAATTACCAAGGCAAGGGATGGATCTTAGGAGACCAAGATTGAAGAATTCACATGCTAAAGATCCAAGAAAACTAAGTGAGAAATGAAGAGAATCGAAGATTTGAAGTGAAGAATCCTGAAATCGTCCTGAAAAAGTGTATTTTGAAGCTGTGAAGTTTATTTTGGGAAACTGCACAGCAGGAAGTCTGTTTTAAATGAACTATGCAGCAATAAGTTTATTTTGGAAAAATACATATATTTGAGGCGGTTTCTAGGGTTTTTCAACTTTTGTACGAAAATTGGAGTTCCCTACTTATAAATAGGGCTTCCTAGGGCATTCCTAAACATTATTAAAATTATTCAAGAGCAATATTTAGGGTTTTTTAAAATATTTCTTTAAGTTTTGATGGTTACTTGTTTTTAATGACGAGAAGAATGGTATATGCATATTATTTATTATTTAGGTTTTGTTTTTTATCCTTTTGCGAGATCCATATGTTTCCATCATATGAGATCCACATTGATGGATAAGCTTACCCTGAATCAATCAGATTTCTTAGATAGGTGAGGTTCTCAACCTGTTATATTTCTTTGATTTTCATTATCTCATTGATATTGAATTCTTAAAATCACTGACGCTTGAGAATATATAACAATGGTGCAAATCCATTATTTTCTAGTATTTTATATCATTTATTAAAATATTTAAACTATTTTATTTTCCGATTAGGCTGACCATAGTGCTCAGATCCTAGTTGTGTTATCCAAGTCATCATGATTTTGGAACATTAACCTATGTGTGGAACTTTGAAGCCTGGGTGTTATTTTAATTCAGTTAAATTACATCCATTCAAAAATCCCAAAATCAAATCATCAGTTTAGTTTTTATTACTTAATTGGTTTTGCATTTGATTTTCTCCTTCTCGCAATTCATCTCCCTGTGGGATCGACCCTATATTCACAGGATATTACATACGAACCTCTGCACTTGGAGGCAAGCAATCAGTCACCTGAAGGTAGGTATAGGTAACGGGCAATTGCCTGTGCATTCTTTCTAAATTAGTCTTTGGCTGACCTTAATACTTTGGTTGACTTAATATGGGCCCATTATATATATGCGCAATGATCGAGCTTAATACTTTGGTTGAGCTAGAGCCCTTTCATCGATGAAGTGCAGTTGTGACTCTCAATCATTTCTTAGTACCCAATCCGAGACATCCAGGTTAACACTTAAGGTTCGGGCCAGTTGTCCTCTGTTTCGCATATGATTCTGAGGAAAGTTAAAAACTCAAAGGTCCACCAAATCAATTATTACTTGTTTGCAAGTACCTATTGGGGAGTATGAGGGACTATCCAATTGTGGGGTGCAGGTGGTCAAGATTTGGACTTATTGCAAAGATTTTTTAAAGATCCAATCCATCATCCGTCATCTAGATGGTCCTGATTGGTCCAAATGGTTAAGATTGGACTTATTGCAATGATTTTTGAACGATCCAATCCATAGTCCCAATTCTGAACAACCCTAATCGGGTCCCGATGGTCAAGATTGGTCATGAACCGATGGTCTGATTTCTCTTCTTCTTCCAGGACTTGCTAGGCAGTTGACTTCTCACGACAATTTTTCCCTCTTTTTCATTTGATTTTCCTAATTTCTTCCCCCATTTCCTTCGTTTCTCTCTTATTTTATACTTCCCTTCCCGTCATTTTCCTCTTTCTTTCCTTCACTGCCATCTTCCATGTCCCTCCCTGTTGAGGGTCGAATATTGCATATTAGACCCCAATTACTACATAGATTTACGAACATGACACTGCTTAATGGAGTATTTTAATTGTGTTTTGTTGCAAGATTCAATCAGGAGCGTTGACTGGAAACTGATAGTAAAAGCGTGGATTTGGCACTCTGATATCACAAAAGCAAGGGACGGACTCCTGGGGATTGGGATCGACGATTTTACACAGCCGAGATCCGAAAAAAATCGAGAAACTGAAGCTCAAGTGGCCTGAAAGTCAGCCAGAATGCAAGATCACAGGGTTTCCACCATCTGTTCGGCTCGAAACTTCATACATGACCTCAGGACCATAAATTAACCGTACACATCAAATTTCAGTTCTTGGATCGCTGTGGAAGTAGCCCAACGGACAGATCAGCTCCTTAAATCCTAAAGTGGGGCCCGCCTGATATCTGGATATGCTTCAAATTCGGTTTCAACCCCTTAAATGAGGCAATAAAACAGTTGGACAGAGATGATTTATGAAATACATCACTGTGGGACCCACACATACAATGCATGTGCACAGCATGCACACTAGCCTCGCTACACCGAACGGTCAGCCCGGTCAAAGCCGGGCTGACCCGACTCATACCAGGATTCAACAGCATTCGACGCTGTTTTCGTCGGTTGATCGTTGTGGGCCCCATTCATCATTCGGTTCAATGATCCTAACCGTTCAATTGCCCCAGGAGGTGGCCAAGACCCTGTCCAAGCTTTCCATTTTGGCTCAAGAACGCGATCACGCGATTTTCACCGTCAAACGCAAAATGAACGGTCGCTTGAGTTGATTAAGTGGGCCACGCTAGAACTTACAAAAACCACTCCTTCCCTACCGGTTTTTCGATGGGAATCTTATGGACGGAGTGGATTTTCCACTCGACACCGAGGTGGGACTCACCATCATCACGGCGTCCATTGCGGAAGCTCTGTTTACGCAGAGAACTTGCGAACGGATCTCGTGGGCCACTATCATGGTCCATATGGTAAATCCGAACCATCCACTGGTTCCAGAAGTGAAAACCAACCGTACATAAAAGGTTTTTACAACTCCATGCTCGCACACACAAGGAGAATACCACTCAAACGCAGGTTGAACGGTGGCTTGAGTTGATTCAATGGGACATGCAAGAACCTACAAAAATTTACCCTTCCCAGACGTTTTTTTTGTCCTGAACACAACAGACGGTGTGGATTTCTTCTTTGACACCAATCGTGGGCCTCATCAGTCAAATGCAGATCGGGTGCGGCGTTTTCTCCTGCGTAAGATGTTACGCAAGTGGCTGTTACAGGGAGCCCACCGCCTACAGCTGGGTATAAAAAAAATCTCATCTACGGCTGGGAGGCATCATCGACAGCATCTGAGCTTGGAGCAGGGGGAAGCAGCATCAGAGCTTGGGCGACGGGTTGGAGCACGGTGAAGACACAGTAAAGAGAGAGACAGAGAGTAATCTTCAAGTTTCATTTTTTATATGTTTTATTCTTATTTCTACTTGAGAGATGTTTAGCCTCCCCATGAGCGGCTAAACCTCTTAGCTAGGGCTAAGAGGTGAAGCTTGTAGCATGAAGGGAGAATTTGTACTTATGCCTTTTGTTTAGACTGACTTGATTTTGATTTAGTTTTATTATGGGAATGTTCTTAGTTTTTAATGGTCTGTTATGACTGAAATTATAATGGGTTTGCAATAGCTTTGAACATGTTCCTTTTTCTTTTATGTTATGACGTCAGGAAGCCCTGTTGTTCACCATCGTCTCCTGGGCATGGTCGGATGATGGTACCCTTTTCCTAACCCTCATAGCATGTTGATTGGTTGGTAATTAGTTTAATTCTGTTGTTTTCTTTGCCTCTTGGGCATGGTTTGGTGATGGAATCCATCCTAATTCACATACTTTTCATCTCTTTGAAACTATATCAAGTAAGTCAGTTGAGCTTTTGATACAGGCATAAGATCTCCCTGATCTCTACAAGTGGATCCTCTGAATCCCTAGTGTTCTTTCCTCTGAATTTCTCTTCAGTTTTAGATAATAATTTTATAATTATTCCTCAAATCACAATTGATTTAGATTTCATATTAGGCTAGTTCTAAGTTCTGGTTAACTTCAGATTACGTACAGGTTTCAGTCCCTATGGATTCGACCTCGGTCTTACCGAGATTATTACTACATCACAACCCTATACTTGGGGAGTAAACAAGTTTTTGGCGCCGTTGCCGGGGACTGACGGCTACGTAATTTGAAATTAATTAGTTTTAGAATTAAGAGTAAGATTAGGATTTTACTAACGTTTCTCTTTTATAGGTTTCTGAGATAGCCTTCTAAATTGGTACGCTCTTTCTTAAATCTTCTTTCTTTCTATTTTTAGAATTAAGGTTTGAGTTTTAGAAAATTTTCTAATTTCTTTTAATTTTAGAAATTTCCTACAGTTTTTCCCTTTTTAGAAACTAACCCAACTTTGTTCCCTATTTCCTTTTTAGAATTTTCTATTTCTAGGCATTCTGTTTAGAGACTAACTTTCCTGTTTTGTAGGCTTTATAGAAATTTCCAATTTAGTAAGTTCTTCTTAACTTCCACCTTCTACTTTTCAATTTTCTTTCATTACTCACTTACTTCCTAGTTTAAGACTTTCCTAAATTAGCTTTAGAAGCCTTCTTCGTTCTATTTTTAGGAACTTTTCTTTGTTTCTCTTTACTTATATCGTTCTTCTTCTTAGACTTACTAAAAACTAACTTGTTTTGTTTTCCAGGTTTTAGCTTTAGGGACTCCAATTTGGTAACTTCCTTCCAACCCTCTCTTTCTTTCTAGATTTTTCCTTCTTAGGATTAGGTTTAGGACTTGATTGAGGGCTGTGAGTGTTGCATGCCCAAGTGGACTCGTGACAACACTCAACGTCTCTTGACTGAAGGAGGATTAGTCGAGGGGTTGACTATCCATCGCAGGACTAGACACCGCTCGAATTTCCCTAAGTTAATTGAGGTTATGGCTGCAATTCAACCTCAAGCACTACCTCAACATATGGATGAGGAAGTACATAATGAGAATGAGATGCATCAAGCACCCCCACCTCGTACTTTACGAGATTATTTACAACCGACGGAGGTGAGTACGCCCTCATGCATGATTTTTCCTAAAAACACAGGACAGATGGACATCAAGCCAGGAGTTATCCAACTCCTTTCTAAATTTCATGGGCTTGAATCAGAAAGTTCATACTTACATTTGAAAGAGTTCGATGAGATTATAGCCACCTTATATTTTTCCCAATGTATCCGAGGATACAATCAGGCTGAAACTCTTTCTTTTTTCCTTGAAAGAGAAGGCTAAGACGTGGTTACATTCACTGCATCCTAGATCCATTGGCACATGGAATGATTTGCAGAGGGAATTCATAAAGAAATTTTTTCCACACCATAAAACGATTACCCTCAGAAAAGCAATCATGAACTTCGCCCAAAAGGAAGATGAAACATTCTACCAATGTTGGGAAAGGTTCAAGGATCTTGTCAGTTCATGCCCACAACACGGTTTTGAAATGTGGCGCATTACAAATTTTTTCTATGATGGACTGACATCTTCCATGCGCCAACTGGTCGAGACAATGTGTAATGGAGAATTCATGAATAAAGAGGTCGATGAGGTATGGGATTATCTCGATAAACTTGTCAAAAATGCACAATCTTGGGACCATTACCCAAAATCAAACACCACGTCTAGGCCAACTCAATCTAAGGAGAAAGGTAGAGTATATCTCCTGAAAGAAGAGGATGATGTAAATTTTAAAGTGACTAATCTCATACGAAGAGTCGAGGCCATGGAAGGAAAGAAGGATGAGGTCAATGAAATTGTTTGCGGCATCTGTGATTACAACATTCACACAACTGAAAACTATCCTACAATACCTGCCTTTCGAGGAGTGTTAAATGAACAAGCCAATGCCGTAAACAACTATCAAAGACCTTTTACTGGACCTAACTCCAATACGTACAATCCTGGTTGGAAAAATCATCCAAACTTTAGTTGGAGAAATGGGCAAACGGCTACCCCCCAAGGTTTTCTCAATCAAAATCCAAATCAGGGGAAACCTCAAGAAGAACCGGTTCAAAATTCCATACAAGAGCTGACTCAGGCGATGCGAGGACTTATAGATTTTATAAAAAAGATAGATTCTCGTATGACGGTTATAGAAAAGGGGATGCTTCCTGCACAACCGCTCCCCAATCCTAAACCACAGTACGAGATAAGTGATCCCAGCTCTTCAAATCAAATGGGGCACGCTAAATCTATCACCACTCTTAGGAGTGGGAAGATCATTGATAAAACCCTTCCGATTAGACCTGAAAAGCCTCAAGAACCAGAAGAGGACAATAATGATGGATCTAGTGATACCCCATAAAAATTAGAACCGGAACTTCTAGAGAAGCCAGTTGCTCCGTTCCCCCAACGGTTGGTTGCACCAAAACGTCTTTCTAACTCTCAGGATATTTTAAAGGTGTTGAAACAAGTGAAAGTCAACATTCCTCTACTTGATGTCGTAAAACAGATTCCTTCATATGCAAAATTTCTGAAAGACCTATGTACGACCAAAACACGGCAGAGTATTCAAAAGAAGATTTTCTTAACTGAGAAAGTGAGTGTCATCTTGAAGCAAGACGTGCCACAGAAAATCAAGGATCCCGGTAGCCCAACCATATCATGTGTAATCGGGAACCATCGAATTGATCATGCACTTCTTGACTTAGGAGCGAGCGTCAATCTGATTCCCTACTCGGTACACAAACAGTTAGGTTTTGGTGAGTTGAAACCTACCCTAACCACACTACAACTTGTCGATCGCTCTATTCGTGTACCAAGAGGGATTATTGAGGATGTGTTGGTCCAAGTCGATAGATTTTACTACCCTGTAGATTTTATCATCCTGGACACCGAACCCATCAATAACATAAGCACTCAGATTCCCGTCATTCTTGGTCGCCCATTCCTTGCCACGTCAAATGCAATTATCAATTGCAGGAATGGTGTCATGACTATGTCTTTTAGAAATTTGACATTGGAGTCAAACATCTTTTTCAATAACGGCAGCAACTCAGAGGATGATGACGATATCCACGACATTAACATGATTGACTCTTTAGTGGAAGATACGACACCTCTGACCTTATCCTCCGACCTTCTAGAGACGTGCCTGGCCCACTCCCATGAGTTTGATGATGATATGATTAGGGAGACGTGTGCCTTGCTGGATACTGCACCGGTACTTGAAGTTAACCGGTGGAGGCCACAATTTGAAGAATTACCACAAACTGATGTAGTGCCTCTACCGTCTAACCTCAAGGCACCGAAGCTTGACCTAAAACCTTTGCCCTCTGATTTGAAATATGCCAATTTAGGTCAAGATGAGACATACCCAATGGTGATCTCTGCCCACCTGGAGGAAGAACAGGAGAGTATGCTCATAGCTACTCTCATTCAGCATAAGGGAGCCCTTGGATGGACGATCGCGGACCTCAAGGGAATCGACCCCTCGATTTGTACTCACCGCATATATCTTGAGGATAATGCGAAGACCGCTCGGCAACCACAACGTAGACTAAATCCAAACATGAAGGAAGTGGTTAAGGCTGAGGTTCTCAAACTATTGGATGTGGGTATCATATACCTTATATCTGATAGTCAATGGGTGAGTCCAACTCAGGTGGTTCCTAAGAAGTCTGGAATCACCATCGTAGCCAATGCTAATAATGAACTCGTGCCAACTAGAGTCACTACTGGTCGGAGAATGTGCATTGACTACAGGAAATTAAATACCGTCACGAGGAAAGACCACTTTCCCTTTACCATTCATTGATCAGATCCTGGAAAGGTTAGCCGGTCATTCCTATTACAGTTTCCTTGACGGGTATTCGGGCTATAACCAAATTGAAATCGCCCCTAAGGACCAGGAAAAGACCACATTTACTTGCCCCTATGGCACCTTTGCTTACAGAAGGATGCCATTCGGGCTATGTAATGCCCCTGCCACCTTTCAGCGATGTATGCTGAGTATCTTTTCTGGCATGGTTGGGAAATATCTAGAGGTCTTTATGGACGATTTCTCTGTTTTCGGTTCATCTTTCAGCGAGTGCTTAGAGAATCTTAAATGTGTGCTGAAAAGATGTGAAGAAAAGAATCTGGTACTTAATTGGGAGAAGTGTCATTTCATGGTTCATAAGGGGATTGTCCTTGGACATATCATCTCGTCCAAGGGAATTGAGGTAGATAAGGCAAAAATCGATCTTATCTCTAACCTACCTCCACCCAAGAACATCAAGGACATGCGATCCTTCTTAGGACACGTAGGATTTTACAGGCGATTCATAAAGGATTTTAGTCTCCTCTCTCGTCCTTTATGTAATCTTCTTCAAAAGGATGCTCCATACGAGTGGACTGAGCAATGCCAGGAAACTTTCACCAAGCTTAAAGGCACATTAACTACCGCACCCATCATGCAGCCACCTGACTGGAGCCTTCCTTTTGAGCTTATGAGCGACGCTTCTGATTATGCTCTTGGAGCGGTTCTAGGCCAGAGAAAAGATAAAAGGCCCTACGTCATCCATTACGCGAGTAGGACTTTAAATCTTGCCCAAGTGAACTACTCGACTACGGAAAAAGAACTTTTAGACGTAGTGTTCGCCTTGGACAAATTTAGGTCCTACCTGATCAGATCCAAGATCATTATCTATACAGATCATGTAGCACTGAAGTATCTTCTTTCTAAGAATGATTCTAAGCCCCGCCTGATACGATGGATCCTTCTACTCCAAGAATTTGATTTGGAAATTAAAGATAAAAAAGGAGTAGAGAACGTAGTGGCCGATCACCTTTCTCGCCTTAATACCTCTGATTCTCTTGAGGCGACCCATATCAACGACATGTTCCCTGATGAACAACTGTTCAGAGTCTCCCACTCACCTTGGTTCGCCGATATTGCTAATTATCTTGCTACAGGTTCCATACCGACATAGTGGACTGCGCAAGATAAGAAGAAATTCTTCACCGAGGTGCGCAACTTTTTCTGAGATGATCCTTATTTGTTTAAATATTGCCCAGACCAGATCTTAAGGAGATGTATACCAGATGATGAGCATCAGAGTGTCATCTCCTTTTGTCACTCACAGGCCTGTGGTGGTCACTTTTCTGCTAAAAAGACCACGGCCAAAATTATGCAGTGTGGCTTCTATTGGCCCACTATGTTCAGGGACACTCATGAGTTTTGCAAAGCTTGTGAGTGTTGTCAAAAATTGGGAGCATTGTCTCGTCGAAATATGATGCCCTTAAATCCCATCCTTATCATAGAGGCATTCGATTGCTGGGGCATCGATTTCATGGGACCATTCCCCCAATCTTTCGGGAATTTATATATTTTGCTCGCCGTAGACTATGTCACTAAATGGGTCGAAGCGATTCCATGTCGAACTAATGACCATCGCACGGTCATTAAATTCTTAAAAGAAAAAATCCTTTCCCGATTTGGAACGCCTCGAGCCATTATTAGTGATGGGGGTTCACACTTTTGTAATAAGCCATTCGAGAGTTTAATGAAGAAATATGGTATCTCTCATAAGGTAACCACCCCATACCACCCACAGACAAGTGGGCAAGCTGAGATTTCTAATAGGGAGATCAAACATATTTTGGAGAAAACGGTTAACCCTGATCGTAAGGATTGGTCAATCCGATTGACCGATGCCTTGTGGGCTTACCGTACTGCTTTTAAAACCCCTATTGGAATGTCACCCTTTAGACTCGTCTATGGGAAGGCTTGCCACTTGCCTGTGGAATTGGAACATAGAGCCTACTGGACGATCAAAAATCTGAATTTCAATCTAAACAACGCTGGCTCGGTACACAAACTTCAATTAAATGAACTTGAAGAAATCTGGAACGACGCGTACGAGAACTCGAGAATTTACAAGGACAGGATGAAGGCGTTTCATGACCAACATATTGTACAAAAATCATTCACGCCAGGTCAGAAAGTCCTTTTGTATAATTCTAGATTACATCTCTTTCCGGGTAAGCTTCGATCTCGTTGGACCGGCCCTTACATTGTTGTTACTGCTTATCCTCATGGGGCCGTTGAAATAAGAGATCCTGACAATGGTAAGGAGTTTAAAGTAAATGGACATCGATTAAAACCATTTGTCGAGAAATTTGATTCAGAGGACATGTTCATGCCTCTGACTGATCCTATTTACCTGGAATGATCTCCTAGTCTGATGGAGGTATAGGTAGGTTTATCGCTTTCATAGGACTAGAGTAGTTGCTTTATTTGTCTGGCTGAAGACGGTAAACTTAGCGCTCCTGGGAGGCAACCCAGCTTTCCATTTTCATTTTCCTAGTTTAATGTTTGTGGGTAACGTTGCTGCAAACCCTCACGAGACTACAACTCGTCCACTAGGGGAACCTAGGGGTTTAAAGGCTTGTTGCATGCGCTAAATGCAATCGAAAGCACCTGCGAAAGTGGTATAGGTAGATTTTATTTTTGTTATTTTTGTTCTACTTTCTCTCTTGTGCAGACCGGATTCCATGCTTTTATCTCTAAGTCTCTCTCGATTCATTATCCAGGTACTATCTTCCCATCACTTTTTCTTTACTGTCGTTGTCCAATGTGCATTACATGTTTACATCTTTTACATTGAGGACAATGTAGATTTTAGGTTGGGGTGGGAGATTAGGTAACCTAATCGGTGTTTTTCTTAGTCTTGAGCAAAAATTGTGAAAATTTTTAAATTTTCTCTGACATTTTTTTATGAATTCATAGTGATTTTGACAGTCATCTTGGACTTAGAATTTAAAGATTTGTGGTGTTGGTAACTTATGACTCTTGGATTCAGTATTTGTTAGATTTCACAGTAAGTTCGAACTGTTAATCTAGGATTAGAAGTTTTAAACATTGATTGAGTCATGATTCCACAAGACACATCCCGCTTGCACATTAAGGTTTCAGTTCGATATTGAATTGTAACTTAGTGATCACTAAGCATGGAAGGAACCACCCCGGGGAATTTGTCCATCATGTTCAATAAGAATAATGAAAGAAAAAGGAAATACCCAGCTACAAGATAGCTGCCTACGAAAAGGGTTGGACGAACGAACTTCACCATAAGTTTGCTCCCTATAGGTATAGATTCGATTCCCCATGGTTGACATTTGAAAAGAGTTAAGCAACTGGTTTTCACCATAGGTTTGCTCCCTATAGGTGAGGATTTGCTTCCCATCTTGGGCATTACTGTTTAAATGGAAAAATCAAAAGATGATAAAAATGAAAGAATGATCTGTGAGGCAAGTTTTGGTTATCATGAATTCTCTTGTTGGTTACCAACGATATCCTAAAATAGAGAATTGAATATTAATGTTGAAAGTCGGGATTACACTCTACACCCATGGAACTCAATGTTTCAAATTTTTCTAATTGATGGATAAATACTTTGAACTTGATTATGAAGACTACCGTGTGCTTGAGTCTAGGAGAGAATAATGCCCAACATTCATGAATCTTAGATTTCACGTGTCTAAATCATTTTTCAAGATTTCACTCGATTGCATAGAAATTGCCCTGTAATTCTCAATTTATTTTTCACATACTTTGCTCGGGACTAGCAAAATGCTGGTTGGAGGTTGTGTTGAGGGTCGAATATTGCATATTAGACCCCAATTACTACATAGATTTACGAACATGACACTGCTTAATGGAGTATTTTAATTGTGTTTTGTTGCAGGATTCAATCAGGAGCGTTGACTGGAAACTGATAGTAAAAGCGTGGATTTGGCACTCTGATATCACAAAAGCAAGGGACGGACTCCTGGGGATTGGGATCGACGATTTTACACAGCCGAGATCCGAAAAAAATCGAGAAACTGAAGCTCAAGTGGCCTGAAAGTCAACCAAAATGCAAGATCACAGGGTTTCTACCATCTGTTCGGCTCGAAACTTCATACATGACCTTAGGACCATAAATTAACCATACACATCAAATTTCAGTTCTTGGATCGCTGTGGAAGTAGCCCAACGGACAGATCAGCTCCTTAAATCCTAAAGTGGGGCCCGCCTGATATCTGGATATGCTTCAAATTCGGTTTCAACCCCTTAAATGAGGCAATAAAACAGTTGGACGGAGATGATTTATGAAATACATCACCGTGGGACCCACACATACGATGCATGTGCACAGCATGCACACTAGCCGCGCTGCACCGAACGGTCAGCCCGGTCAAAGCCGAGCTAACCCAACTCATACCAGGATTCAACAGCATTCGACGCTGTTTTCGCCGGTTGATCGTTGTGGGCCCCATTCATCATTCGGTTCAATGATCCTAACCGTTCAATTGCCCCAGGAGGTGGCCAAGACCCTGTCCAAGCTTTCCATTTTGGCCCAAGAACGCGATCACGCGATTTTCACCGTCAAACGCAAAATGAACGGTCGCTTGAGTTGATTAAGTGGGCCACGCCAGAACTTACAAAAACCACTCCTTCCCTACCGGTTTTTCGATGGGAATCTTATGGACGGAGTGGATTTTCCACTCGACATCGAGGTGGGACTCACCATCATCACAGCGTCCATTGCGGAAGCTCTGTTTACGCAGAGAACTTGCGAACGGATCTCGTGGGCCACTATCATGGTCCATATGGTAAATCCGGACCGTCCACTCGTTCCAGAAGTGAAAACCGACCGTACATAAAAGGTTTTTACAACTCCATGCTCGCACACACAAGGAGAATACCACTCAAACGCAGGTTGAACGGTGGCTTGAGTTGATTCAATGGGACATGCAAGAACCTACAAAAATTTACCCTTCTTAGACGTTTTTTTTTGTCCTGAACACAACAGACAGTGTGGATTTCTTCTTTCACACCAATCGTGGGCCCCATCAGTCAAACGCAGATCGGGTGCGGCGTTTTCTCCTGCGTAAGATGTTACGCAAGTGGCTGTTACAGGGAGCCCACCGCCTACAGCTGGGTATAAAAAAAATCTCATCTACGGCTGGGAGGCATCATCGACAGCATCTGAGCTTGGAGCAGGGGGAAGCAGCATCAGAGCTTGGGCGACGGGTTGGAGCACGGTGAAGACACAGTAAAGAGAGAGACAGAGAGTAATCTTCAAGTTTCATTTTTTATATGTTTTATTCTTATTTCTACTTGAGAGATGTTTAGCCTCCCCATGAGCGGCTAAACCTCTTAGCTAGGGCTAAGAGGTGAAGCTTGTAGCGTGAAGGGAGAATTTGTACTTATGCCTTTTGTTTAGACTGACTTGATTTTGATTTAGTTTTATTATGGGAATGTTCTTAGTTTTTAATGGTCTGTTATGACTGAAATTATAATGGGTTTGCGATAGCTTTGAACATGTTCCTTTTTCTTTTATGTTATGGCGTCAGGAAGCCCTGTTGTTCACCATCGTCTCCTGGGCATGGTCGGATGATGGTACCCTTTTCCTAACCCTCAAAGCATGTTGATTGGTTGGTAATTAGTTTAATTCTGTTGTTTGCTTTGCCTCTTGGGCGTGGTTTGGTGATGGAATCCATCCTAATTCACATACTTTTCATCTCTTTGAAACTATATCAAGTAAGTCAGTTGAGCTTTTGATACAAGCATAAGATCTCCCTGATCTCTGTAAGTGGATCCTCTGAATCCCTAGTGTTCTTTCCTCTGAATTTCTCCTCAGTTTTAGATAATAATTTCATAATTATTCCTCAAATCACAATTGATTTAGATTTCATATTAGGCTAGTTCTAAGTTCTGGTTAACTTCAGATTACGTACAGGTTTCAGTCCCTGTGGATTCGACCTCGGTCTTACCGAGATTATTACTACATCACAACCCTATACTTGGGGAGTGAACACTCCCTTTGAGGATTTTTGAATAACCCATTTTCTTCGCAGGTATGGAGCTCGATTCTTCGATTCTTAACAAATAGAGCCAGATTTTCTCTTATTCTTGCAAGGTAAATGGTGTTTTTTATCTGATTTTTGAGTTTCCCTTATGTTACCCATGTGATAGTCCTTGATCAATATGGAGCCCATCAAGGGTGATCTGACCCACTTGATCGATCGTTCTTGTTAATCCGACCATTAAATTAACCCATTGTGATGATCTAGTTGTTTATTGGGCAAGTTTTGACGATCAAACTGTTGAATTGGCTCGCTTTCATGATCTGACTAATGATTGGATTGGTTTTGGTGACTGAACCTTTGGATGGGCCCCGTTGATCATTTGTCCATTGGTTGGGCTAGATTTGGTGATCAAATCATTAGATGGATCCCAACGGATGATATGACCATTAGATGGGTTAGATTTTCTAATCGTGCCATTGGACAGCTCCCTGTTGATGATCTGAGTATTGGAAGTGTCATATTTGATTATTTGACCATTAGATGGGTCATTTTTCACAATTTGGTCGTTGATGGGGCTAAATTTTTTTTCAGGCCATTGGAAGCACCCTTATTAATGATCTAACCATTAGATGGGTCAAATTTGATGATCTGATAGTTGATGGGACCTAATTTTTTCATTGGGCCATTGGAACGACTCCTGTTGATGATCTAACTGTTTGATGGGTCAAATTTGATGAATTAACCATTGACAGGGTAAGACTTGATGATCGGGCCATTGGACCAGCCTCGTTGATGATTTGACCATTAGATGGGTCATATTTGACAATCCGACCATTGAAGGGGCCGAATTAGATGGTCGGACCATTAGATGGGCCCCCATCGATGATCTGGCCGCCAGATGGATCAAATTTGACGATCCAACAATTGAAGGGGTCAAATTTCATTATCGAGCCATTGGATGGGGCCCCATCGATGATATGACTGTTGGATGGGTTAGATTTAACGATCTGACCATTAATGGGGTCGAATTTGATGATTGGACTATTGGATGGGCCCCCGTCAAGGATCCGACCGTTAGATGGGTCAGATTTGACGATTCAACAGTTGACTAGCCCGAATTTGACGATTGAGCCACTAGATGGGCCTCTGTTTTTCTTTCCTTTTTTTCACTACGATCTGATTTTGTATGTTGTGTTTTTTCGCAGGATGACAAGTGATCGAGGTGATCATACTCACAAGGCATCTTCGAGTCGAGGGCCTTCTGGGTATGGCTTCGATGACCAGTTGTTTCTCTTACTTGGTACATTTCTTTGTTGATCGCACGTGTGCTGATTTTAAGATGATCGTTCCTTTTACAAGAGAGTGAGGGTTCGTCAAGCTCAGGATCAGGGGGCATCATCTAGCCAGGTCTCACCTAGGTAGGTCTTGCTTGTTATCATTTTTTCCTTTTCCTACTGTTTTTCCTAGCCAGTTCTGATTTCTCTGTCCACGATTTTCTTGTAAGGCACTTGGGGGTCATTTCGACCACTCTCACGAGGCTTTGTGGAGTCAGGGGCCTCTCCCCAACCCTTGTGTTGTGAGGTATGCTTCAGAGCATATTTCTAATGAGTTGCCTGGCCGCCTTCTGCCCTCGAGATTCGAGTGGAGGGGGATGCCTAGTCGCTAACTGCAGCTTGGTACCAGTCCTTGGATCAGGCTACCACGGATATTCTGCCTTTGATAGCTTTTAAGTCGTTGTTGGGGGTGGAGATCCATTTTAGAGACATACATGTCTTGATAACTTTGTTTGAGCGTTGGCATCTGGAGATGCATACTTTTCATCTTCCATTTGTGGAGTGGGGGATCACACTCCTGGATGTATATGTTTTTACGGGGTTGTCGATTTCGAGGATGTCTCTCCCTCTTGGTCGCTCCATTCGCTCTATCAGTGATGAGGAGTACCTTCTGCTGCTTGGCGTGGTCCCTTCTTTGTCTGTGCAAAAGGATAGGAGCGTACAACTGACTTGGCTACGCGAAACTTTTGCCTACCGTGAGACGCCGATGCAGGAGCTTCGGGAGAAGAGTGTTTGTGACTAGTTGCTTCATCATTTGGGTGGAGATCTTTTTGGCATTTATCATAGCATGGCCCACACCCTATTTATTTGCCTGGTAGAATATTTGTCATCTGCTTCTACCCCCTATGCCTAGGGGAAGGCCATTCTTGCCCATCCATACACAACACTGGATGTAAGATGGAGTCCACGAGATCTATACGGGCATTAACCCTTAATTGAGGTATTTTGCTCTCTCCTGCACGATTGCTTTTTTCCTTTCCTTGCGTCTTTTCTTATGTCTTGGCTTAGCTCTTTCTATTACAGGCTATCTTCTATGAGCATTTTCATCAATTGGCTCATTCGCTTCACGTTGAGAGGCCCTTGTTCTCATGCCTGCAAGTCTGGGTACATAGCAATTTTATGGATCCTCATTGGGATGCCATGGATGACTCGCGATCCTAGCTGGATAGTCTGGTGTCCCGAGATGTGAGTTCCTTGTTTGCCTTCTCTGTTCCACCTTTTCTTTCTTTGTCTGGCTTTGATGACTTTTCTTTTAGCAATTGGTGATTATTCCTTACTCTGCGGAGTATGTTCACCCGGATGCAGATCCTTTGGGTGCTTTCCTGGATTTGTATCGTCATATGTTGTTAGTGTCTCCCACCAAGGTGGTGTGGTATCTGGGGGAGCGCATGTCACTTCAGCTTCAATCGATTGTTTACGTTCCTTTGTCTCCTCCTACCCCTATTGCAGGCCGTCATGATGCCCTATATGAGCGATCCCTTTAAGGTTAGGAGTACGAGGAGTGTGTGGTGGGCGAACAGAGTTACGAGGCCTGGTACCAAATGTATGGTGTGAGGATTGTTTTACCTAATGTACATCAAGCTGACACGAGCCATTTGCATTTTGGAGGAGAGATGTTGGCTCACCATATGTCAGATGGGCCTCTTGCGTATCCAACTAGTTCACGGAATTCTCATCGCAATGGGAGTAGTCGCACTCTGGTGCATGAGGAGGACGACAAGGATGAGGAGTCATCGTTCCTGCTTTTTCTTCTCTCTCTTTTTTTTCTTTTTGTTGTGTATGGAACTTTTATACTTAAAATTTTATCTTGTTACCTACAACACTTTAATATTGATATTTTCCGTTTCATTGCATGCTTCAGTCGCCTTCTTGTGAATATAGTTTCTTTTATTGTATGGTGGATGACATGTTTTGAGAGTAGCCCTATTATGAGAAGGGAGTGATGCAGACTTGCTTGGAGGAATCCAAGGGCTCTTGTTGTTATGTTTTTATGTTCCTCGAGCCAAGATTTTTCAATAACTTGAGCCGGTTGAGTGTACCGGCAACAGGCAGTTTCCCGAAGTATGGGGATGGCCAATTAGAGGTCGTTGCTTGGCTTGTTCGTCTAGGCTTTCCATTGGCTGGAAGGGTACCACACTTTTCCCACATCTCAGGAGATGCGATGTGCATTGCAGTTTGGATAAACATAGACCGTCGACTTGGCAGGAACCAAAACTGACGTAGCACCCGGAATTCTACTTTTCCCGCATTGTAGGCTGGTTGCATGCACTACATGGAGGATGTAGAATCTCGTCGGCTGACTAGGATCCGACGATCTATATCTTATAAATTTTCAGCAACATTCTATCTACCCGATAGTTCAGATCATGCCAATGATTGGGTCAGGGTTTGTTTTTTTCATTGCTTTCGCTATCATTTTCATGCCCATGGGCCACTGCTAACATGTCTCAACCACCATCTGGTCATCCATTATCCTCTTAGGACCCGTTTGGCACTTCTCGCCCCATGTTTGATGAGATAATTGCTTCTATTTCAATTTGGTTAGATGGTGAAACTCGGATTGAAGATTTAGTTATTTTTTAAGGAGATAGGGCCAGTGCTTCATCTGAGAATATACCCCCTGCTGGTCTAACTTTCCTGTCGTGTCCGATCTGTTCTCCTTATTTGTCAGCTTGGGCTAACTCTTTGACTGGTGAGGAATGTTCCTCCTATGACATTATCATTTGTTGGGAGTCCTAGAGTTACATTTTGTCGAGGTTGATTGGCCCACGTTGAGTGCGATGGTATACCATTCAATTCCATCGCTAAACATTTCTGTTTTGGATATGTAAAGCTTGGACCTTCATTCGAGGACTGTAACGCCCTGAAAATCAGGGGGTCGAGCATAAACTCAACTCCTGAGTTCCAGAACATCACTTATGCAACAAAATGAATGATGATTGAATGTTGACTGTATTCGTGCATTGAACATGAGTGAGATTAAGCCAAAACAGCATATCATACTCCAGAGACAGTTAAATTGCAAGCGGAAGACTGTGATAAATAGATAAAATATATAAACTATGATGAGTCTCCAGAGCGTGATAACATTACCAGGTTAAATAATTACAAGTACGGTTCTAAAATATACCAAATGTGAGGAAGTGTAATGTCTCCTATCCCAAGTACCATAGTCCTGTCAAAACAGTATCAGGTCTTCATTGACCTGACAGAGAGATACAGATAGGAGAACTCCTCCTATCATCATAAAAGTAGTTCGGCTCTGCTTCACAAGCATCGCCATCACCTGAAACTCAACAAATCTGGTTGGTGTGTACAACACCGTCCCGTAACGTGGGAGTGAGTGATCAACTCAGTGGAACAGTAAAGCATAAGTTAACATGTTATCAACTCAGTCAAGCAGTAATGATAAAGCAGTACAATCAAACAATTCTAACTACTCTTATTTAATGCAAGTATGAAATGACATGATGTATACCCTTGCCAAACCACCCTCATGCGACATCATCTTACGTTCGTGAATGCGTCCATCCCTCAGTGCTCTACATCTACCAGGCATATGCATTGCGATGATGAGCATGATTACCGAGTAATTATTAGTTCATTTCAAACAGCAGTATTGGAAAACTAAGGTACCTCCCTTGTATCATTCCTAAACATGATCCATCCTAGGGTCGTCAATCCTAGTTAATCTCATACGGTATTATGGTTTGAGAGGCATCGCGAAGGCATCGCAAAGGGCTCGTCACCCGTCAGCACGGATACAGATCTCACCGTATGCGGCTCAATTGCTGACCGTCAGCTCGAGTACAGGTCTCACCGTACTCAGCTCAATCGCTGGCCGTCAGCTCGAATACAGGTCTCACCATACTCAGCTCAACTCATACTCTAGTTGCTATGAAGGGCTCATCGCCAATTACAGACCTTAGAGTATACTCAAAGACACTACAGAGGACTCCTCGCCCGTCAGCACGAGTACAGGTCTCACCGTACTCGGCTCTCACCATAAGTGTCGACAGCTCGAATACAGTGTCCCATACCACCGTATTCGGCTCACGAGTTTGGTTGCTCAATGGTCACTACGGGGAGGCACGTGACCCCAGCATAGGCCGACAGCTCGACCACGGTGTCCCATACCACCATGCCCAGCTCATGAGTCTTAGCGGATCGAGGTACCATGGTTAAAAGGGATTTCACTGGTAAATTTGGTACCCTAGGTTCAAGCAGTAGTGTCCAAATATGGTGAACATACATAAGACAGATCGAGTTACTTGATGAGCTCGGCTAGCTCGAGCGCACAACAAGTTGGACAACATGAAGTGCATAAGCACTTCGCGTGGCCAACCACTATCGTCAACCGAAGTATGACTCGGGTTCGTCAAACACATCTCACGTGGCATATGAATCACAGCCACGAATGCAATTCTAGTACCGATTGTCTGGACTATAATCATAGCCCCAAACACAATCAATTGCAGATAGATAAAGCAGTAGTGGATCAAGATTCAACTCATACAATCAAGGTCTGGTATTATCCGTTTAGGGCTGTCAGGGCTGTTGCATGCACTCATTGCTCCACTCCCCCATCACCCATGACGGATCATACAACGTAAATATAAATTTAAATATATGCATTACATAGTTAAAACCATAAAGCAGTTGAGCATGTTATGAAGCACAACACAAGCATGAGTTTGTACATGTTCAATTCCTAATCACACAACTATCCAAGGAGATCATACACATAGTTAAAAGAGGTTGAGAATCATATCTCAACACCCTTATACATTACAATTTGCTAACTACTACTCATTCAGACATTTCAAGAAACACTTAAACAAACATACATCAACATACATGACATATGTCGATCACATAGGCATTAGGCCAAATCCTTTCACTAGGGAGTTGCCCCAATCATAACACGCATACACCCACGACGGATAGTCATGGCAAGCAGGAATCCAAGTTCCATATTCATTCAGTCATTTCCACAAACACTTGGGCCACACATTTTAGCATATATAGTGTATATTGGCCGTGGCGTGATTTAGGGCAAATCCTTTCGTCAAAGGGGTATCGCCAATACAACAATCATGAATCCATGACAATTAGTCATGGCAAGCACGAATGAGAATTCTATACTCATTCAGTCATTTTGACAAACACTTAGAATACACTATTACAACATACATGGTGTATGTTAGCAAAACATGTATTAGGGCTATCCTTTAGCCAAGCAAGTATTTTATCCATGTATAATATATTACTACAACAAATAATCATGATAAGTATTCTCCAAAATTTATACGTATACAGTATTTTCTAGAATACGCAATTTCAACATACATAGTGTATATAAGTAAAACATGTATTTAGGCGAATCCTTTTGTCAAATAAGTATTTTATCCATATATCGTATATCCATATAACAAATAAACATGTCAAACACATTTCCAAAAAATATACGTATACCGTACTTTCTACAAATACTTAGAGTATGTAGAATTCCATATTTTTCATCTTTAATCGAAACGGAAAATAGACAGCACTTTGTACATGTACAATTGCATGAAGATCATGAATCTATCATTATCTGACATTGAAAGCGTTGAAAACCATAACCTATAAACCTAAAGTCCGCACCTTTTGTCGTAGAATCGTAACAGAGTCGATGGGTTTGCTAAGCTTCCGTATTCGGCAGTTTGGCAACCTATAGAACGAAATAGGTTAGCTATTTCACAACGTACAACTGTCTAAACCCCAAAACAGATTAGGGTTAGGGTTCCTTACCTAGAAATGATGCCGGAAACGCCAGGAAAGCGATGAGAATCAGGCGGTGGAGCCCGAATAGCGGCAGGGAAGAGTGGCAGGGAGATTCTCCCACTGCTCCACACTTTCTCTCTCTTTTCTCTCTCTTTTCTCTCTCTCAATCTCAAATTCATATGGCTGCCATGAGAGAGGGTGTAAGGTCCTTATATAGCCTAAAAATTCACCGAAATAGACTTATGTTCAAAGTATACTTACGTTATAACCAAATCGGTATTGTTTCAGCTCAAAAGAGGGTTTCTGCCGGGCCTCCTTGAGCCAAAGGTCAGACTTAAGCTCACTAACGCTGGATCTATGTTCTATTAAGTTTTCGTTTCAGTGGGATTTCCATATCACGCGTGGCGGACCAGTTTCAGTTCAACGGTCAGCGGATCTCGATTGGAGATTCCGAGTACATGTAAATGTGTATGAAAATCCTCCTGATCCGAGGGTGTAATTTGGTCTGATTCTGACGGTCTGGTTGCTTAATACTGATCCGCAAGCGAGAGGTGCCAGATTACTATTCAAGATATTTTATTTTGAAATTATTTCACATTTCTCACACTCTTCACTCCGAGCTCAAGCGAATAGCGCCGGGACACTATCTGGATTTGATTTCCGAGATGGTTATCAAGCCCAGCGAGGCGGTCCTAGTTCCTTAAGTTCGTGTTAATCGGACTTCCGACGTGCGGTCCAGATCCGATACGGAGTTTCGAGATGCTCTCAAGAGCAGCCGGGTAATGAGATTGATCCTAGATTTTAGGGTAACCTAGCGTCAATGATTCTGCAAGTTTTGGGTCTTGCATATCGTATTTAAAGTGATTGGTACTAATTTCACAGGCACTCTAGTTTAACACTAGCTAAATCTCACTTAATTTCTAAAGGGTTTAGTCCTGTAAGATTTCTGTCTGAGGTGGTACCTGGGCCTTTGTAGTTTGTATATAAAGTGATTCAAGGTATACTACTTAGCTAGTTTAGGATAGTATCTAGGATGAAAGTGCTTTGAAAAATTGAAAGAACAAGGTAGTGAAGGGTGGGATTTGTGAAGGAAATGGGTTTAGAAACGATTTTAGACTGTGGGGTTCAGTTCTGACGAATTAATAAGGTGTTAGGAGCAACCCATTGCCTAAGGACGTCTAATCCCAGGTTGGCAAAAATCCGGGATGTTACAAGGACTTAGCCATTTTGACGAGTCTGCCTTCTTATGCGGACATTGGTGTTCCTATACAAAACACACGCCATTTAGATGGGCCTCGTACGTACTTCAATTTGGTGGTTAACTGACTAATTTTAACTCGGATCTTCTATACGATCGGTATTCCGTTGATCGTAGGGTGGAGGGCAATACTCACTTTTAGCAGTGTTTCCATGCCTTGATATTTTGCATACTAGTCAAGTTGCTTTGCTTTTTTCAGGTTGGGCACGTTCTTCCTTATATGATCTATTTTGTGCTTTTTGGGTGATGCTTGGCCGTGGCACGCTTACCACCTTGGTTGTAGCCGAGACTTGTCATGGCCTAACTTCCTCTACTGAGGGATGTGCTCGATCTATTCGTAGTTATTACACTTTCTTATGGGTATTTTTTAGTACGAAGTTCCTTTTTGAATTTGTCTGTCTTCTTGACACTTGTTTATGCAGGTCTGGCTCTGGGAACATCTGCAAGTCACCCCTCCAATCACTTTTGGTCACCTTCAGGAGGATGGTCTTAGGGTCACCTTGTTGGTGGGTCAGTAGCATTTTGCTCACACCTAGGAGTACTTGTATCAACGTCATTTTGAGGTGCTAACTGATCGAGACGTGCGATGGCAGGCGTCGTAGATGCCTTTTTTGTCACTCCTATGTTCATGTGATCACACAACCCTGCCCTTGGTCAGGTTTAGAGAGAGCTTTTCATACCATCCACTCGTTTTCTTTGATAGTTTGGTTATATTCAGGTGGTTCCTCCCTTTACATATTCTGGGCCTTGGCACTCAAAGGTTCAACTTTTCAGTTGGCCATTCAGTCAGGCTACACATGACACATGGAGGGACAGTTTGTGTGCTCACGCCTTGGGCCTGACTAACCATCCTTCCAACCTTGTGTTGATAGAGTACCGACGTTGGATTATCGTACAACGCTCCATTCGCCATTTTCATGACTAGCTCTTGCATGGAGAGGATGAGGAGGTTGTTTTGTTAGCATTGCAATGAATTCTGTAGGTTCCTAATGTCGATGTTGCTTCTACTTCCACCATTACCAGTCATGGCTCAGCGGCTGTCGATGCAATCGTTGCCCTTCACGGACCCGTCATTGCTCAAAAGGCCCTTCTTTTAGAGGTTGTCGATAGTTTGGAGCAGATGATTGTGCAACTTGGTAGAGAGAGAGAGACTTCAGCAAGAGAGTGATACAGTTTATTCACGCACGAGTTAGCACATGCTTTTCACTTAGATATTCCTAGGGGTCCAGTCTCTTCAGATCCTAAGGGAAAGCGCCTGAGGATAGATTGAATTTGGGGAATGGCTTGTATGTCCATATACCTTTTCTGGGGTTGGGTGTCAGTTTTTTTTTTGTACTTGTATACCCATGGGTTTGTTGTTTTGTTTGTTTTTGTGAAAGGAAAATTGTATTGTAAATAAAGTAAAAGGAACATAAAGAAAACTTTTGCAGCGCCCATCCTATATTATATGCATATGGATTGTACTATAAGTATTTTAAGATGGCAAGGATCAAATATGTAACTGCTCCAGGTGTTTATCCTTCACGATCCAGAGTTGACTCTTAAGGGCATTTGTACTATCAAAAGTATGGGGGAGTTATATGTTAGGACAGAGTTTGAGAATTCTTAAAATGTCACAGTTTTCATTTTTGCCTAGGCCAATGAACCTTTGTTAGATCGAGTGATGACCTTGCCCCTCTTTTCTTTTTATTTTTTGCTTGTTTGCTTGTTTTGCTCATAGTGCTTTTTCATATGTCCACCACGTTCGGCATTCCCGTCGTTGTTGCTCGTGTGCCTTTTTGGGTTTTCACCACGTCCTGGTTATTTGATCGTACCTGCACCTAGGCAGCCTTTGCCTTTTTTCTCATGGCATACTTTTAAATTTTCATCAGGTTCATTGTACATCTATTATTTTTTACTTGAGACGCATTTGCGGGTTTTCATCTCGCTCATTTTACTTGGATGTACTATGTTTTTTTTTCTCTTTTTTTGTCGCACTCCATCATTGCCGGCCGACGACGTTGTTTTCAGGATAACAAAGAGCTCAAAATAGCCTATCCTGATGCGAGATCCTTCTTTTAAAGGGGACGGGTTTTCACTGGGTTTTGGCTTGCCTTTTTATCATGTACACCTTATTGTTCTTCGCAGTTTTTAGGCGATTTCAATTTTATTGCTTGTATTTTTTTTGTCATGTTTTTTAGGCTAGGCAAATGGAGGGAGGTCATTTCTCAAGATAACTTTCCTTGGCTTGTCTGCTAATCGAAGTGAATTTTGACATGGTCGGCATTAATTGGCTCAGGAAAATCTCTGCCCTCCATATTAGTGAGGCAGAGCACGAAGTATTTCTGGAACAAAAAGCAGGCCTTCCCATATGGGCTTGAATTTGCCTCTAAGGTCTGGTAGATGAGGAGGTAGGATTTTCTACATCATCACATCTCCTACTCTAAATGTTCTCGTGTGGTCCCATTGTTGTACACTCGTGCGATCCTCTTCTGGTAAGTTTGGAAATAGCATAGGGCTCGCATTCATTTTTTGACTACCAATTATATATTTAATTTTATAGCATTATAGCATCTCACACATGAGTAAATGTTTTTTGTGTTTGGGGCGACACGGAAAAATGGTTATAGTATGGCTAATCCCAATACACTGAACTGTTTCCTAGCCAGGACAATGAGTTCTTTGGTATTGTAAGTGCTAAGATGTTGAGCACACATAAGTTATCAAATTTCGTAAAGACAAAACCACTTCAAAGTAGATCTTCAAAGATCAGTCTATGTTCAAGAGAAGATCAAACTCAAGATCAGTTTTGTTCAAGAGAAGATCAAGCTCAAGATCAGTCTATGTTCAAGAGAAGATCAAGCTCAAGATCGGTCTATGTTCAAGAAAAGATCAAGCTCAAGATTGTTTGATATTCAAGATGAAGTCTGAGACTAAGTTGAAGCAAAAAAGAATCAGATATTTGATATATCTCAGCTGGTATAAAACTCTATAAAGACCTTAAGACTAGGTGTTTTCAAAATTGTTTAATTATGGATCTTTTCACTTGTTTTGCCTGGAATTTTGTCAGCTTAACTTTTAGTTTGTCTAGCCTAAGCTTCCTCAGTCAGCCCAACTTCAAGCCCGAAGTGAATAACAGCTTTTATTGTAAATTTGGCTAGCCCGAGTTTTGGTTCAGCTAGCCCGAGCTTAAAATTCGACCAACATAAGAAAGTTCAAGTCAAATTCTAGCATCTACAAATTTTGGAATCCAGGGAAATTTGACTAGCCGAAGGTCAAATTCGACTAGCCGAATTGTGCTGTTCGGTTAGCTGAATTTTAGATAATCCTTATCTCGCGCAATCCGAAATCTGTTGAACTGAATCCGCTGAACTTATGCTAGTCGAAGCCTATCTTGAGCTAGCCGAAGTTGTAACTTATTTGCCTATAAATTGAGTTCTTCTCTCATTCCAAATTGCACAAATTTATTATCAGAATTCTTCTGTAAGAGAGAAAAAAGTTCAAGTTATTAGCAAGTTATTGGACGGTATTTATAATTTATTTAACTAGCTTTTTCGATTCCCTTTAATCTCATATCTTTCAAGTTTAATCCAAGAGAGTAAACTATACTCCTCTTTAAGATCTAAAAGAATTGAATTAAGTAAGTTTTGGGTTTAACATAATTAAAATCAATAAAACCCTATACCCTTTCTATCTGACTGAACACGATACCATCTATATTTAAAAAAGAGGTCATTCTGCTACAAGCTTCTATTATGTCTTTTACGATGAAGATAAGTATACATTCTATAACTCTTTTTACGTTTTTCTGAGATCTCCTGTGAAAATCTCAGTTAAGGTTTTGTCTGAAATAACCTGGTAAAATCTCAGTTTGGGTTTTTATTATGATAGGCCGTGAAAATCATAAAGAATTGTATCAGGTTATTAAGGTGACCCTGTAGAAACTTTTTCATAGTGAAAGTCAAAATTACGAGGGAAGTAATTTTAGAAGTGGAGTAGGTGTGGCTGTTTTTAAAGCACCGAACTACTATAATTATTTGTGTCATGTGGTGAATGCCTTATTTTATTTGTGGTGAACTGAATGTATTTAATTTCAGTTGTATGGTGAATATTGTAATTCTTTAATTTACTCTTGTAAATTTAAAGTTTTGATTTTAAAGAAATTTGTGAAATAAAGTTGTCCTGCCTAAAAATTTAGGTGAAAGTTGTCCTACGAATTATTTTGAATCAAGGTTTCAATACTCAAGTAATTGAAATCTTTGTATTATTTACATATTCAGTACTTATTTCGATTATTTGGCATTGTCCTATTCATCTACTAGATCCATAAGCCCCACATTGATGCATATTTTTAATCCATATGCACCATTTACACATAATACTTGAGTTACATATTAATATAAATATAGGTGATGGGCATCAGTTATAAAATATAGTATGTTGATTACAATTTCAATGTTGGACAATAGCTCTCGCCCTAAAACAATGTTTTTCCCAAATAAATAATTCCATCCCGAGTAAGGATTGGATGGTTAAAATATGTATTTACAAACATGTAATCATTGTGTAATAATAATGTTAAATCTCTAATCATTTGATCCGTGTGATTTTTCACTGTGATTTTCCACCGTGGTTTGCTCCCATTGGTACTACTGAATAAACGGTCTCAATCGATATTTGACCGCCCCACGTGCTTGAAAAAGTTTCTGACTTTTCAGCAAACCTTTTATATGTGTGTCTCTGTCAGCATTCATCTATGAAAAATCAGCACACCAACCAACCAGAGAAGAAAAGGAAAGGAAAAGAAATTGGTACGAACCACATCTCTACTGCCACCGGAGCTCCACATAGGTGGAAAGTGCATGAGATCCACCCATCAGGTGAGCCGCCTCATGTCCACATGAGAACTCAAAATATCAAACTGATCTAAAACCCACGTAGGCCGCAATATAGGGAACGGCTTGGATGAGGGCACCCACCATTGTTGTATGTAAGGCTAACCATGATGTTTACATGACATCCAGCTCATTTGTTCAGTAAATTCAACAGGATAAAAGGATTCTCCGAAAATCATGCTATTCCAAAACTCAGGTTTCTAAGCATGGTTTTGCTGATACCATAAGTGGTCCACTTGGGTTTTGGATGGGCCTGAAGGCAAGGTGGCGAATCCGTTGGATGGGTGAATCTCGTGCACATGTGATTTAAAAAGAATCTAGTCCCTTTTAGCATTTCCTATCAGCCTTTTGTAACATGAACCGGTCAAAGGCACCTCTTTACCCATGATAGTTGTCTACACCCAGACGTAAAAAGGGATTCTTGACATAGCTGGGTGGAAAAGCGCCATGCACACCTTTTTAATGCGGGGCCTAAGAAAAGGTAAAAGCATCATTTTGTTGAGTAGAATTGTTAAAATGATTTATTCGTTTCATATTTGACGAGTGCACAAAAACTCTTAAATATCTCAAATAACATATTTATAATCGATATCATTTGATATTACCATAAGAATTTATTTAATGTACTATTCTTTTCTCCCTCTACTTACGTCTGTTTGGTGTGTTTTCTAATATGACATGTAATCCATTATGAAGATTTGCCCCACTAGAATAAATGGTCATCCAAAAGTCTAAGGCATTTCAAAACCCAACTGTACCACACCACAGGGAAAAGTTGAGATGGATGCCCACTACAAAAATCCTTCCAAAATGTTTGTGGGCCTATTAAATTTCTATGTTCCATCCAATTCATTCAGAAGATGCGCCCCATCGGGATCGATCAACCCCAACAATCAAGCCATTCCAAAAACTCATGTGGCTACAACATGTAGTAGCCCACTTGAATTTTGGAAGGATCAGCTTAATTTTCAGACGCCAATGATAACATGACAAGGCACATTATGGACGGATTGGATGTCGTGCACATATCCGAGGTGGTACCACTCATAGCATTATAGGTTAAGCTTAACCTATGAAGCTTTGCAGTGGATTGGCATGACAAAGGGGTCGGCAACTTAAGAAACTAGGCCACTAACTTTTGAACAGTCCATTTATTTTTTTGACATTGTGGTCCATATAGACCAGACGGCTTGATATTCATTTAGAGCATCATGAATCACTTGATGGATGGTTTCAATCTCTCACATGCATGCCATATTTGCACATGTGGTATCATGAGGCATTGGGACAAGAATAATGTCTTTATGCCTTGTTAAGTTAGCCCTAGTCCCCGGTGGGACTGGTGGACCCATTATGGATGGCAGATAGTCTTCCCATCCAAAAGGTTAGCCATCAACGGACCGACCTTGGGCGTGGCCGGGGTCTGTTCAAGCCCAGCCCACAAAGTAAAACTAGGCCTGGCCCAGGCATGTGATGGGCCAAATTAAACATAAAAGGCACTGGCCGAGCCCCTCATGATTACCCACAGATGTCCTTGAATCCTAAACAAATTGAGATGATGAGCTTGAAGGCTATTAAACAGAGCCTAAGGGCCCGTTTCAACAGGTGGATTGGAAGGGATTGGATGGTATTGGAAGGGATTGGAAGTTAAATTCTGAGATTGGCCAGGCGTGCCAAACAGACTGGGTGATATGATCCCCGGATATAGCAATCTCATGGATCTTAAGACAATCCACCAACAACACCATCATTACCTTTAAATCCCATCTAATCCACCCTAATCCGTTCAAATTTGCCTGGGACGTGTTTGGTTCGAGGGATTGGAAGGGATGGGAAGGTTTAATCCCGGGATTGGCCGGGCGTGCCAAACAGACTCGATATAGCAATCCGGGGATATAGCAATCCCATGGATCTTAAGACAATCCACTGACAACACCATCATTACCTTGAAATCCATGCCATCCACCCTAATACCATTCAATCCCTTCCAATCCACCCGTCCAAATGGGCCCTAAGCTTGCCCAGCTTAAGGGCTGTTTGGATTTAGATAAAGTTGCATAGAATCAATGCACATGCAACAAATAGGCATGAATACGTGACTCTTAGTTTTAAAGAGGGACAACTACGGGTATCAATGGGCTGGGCTCAGGCCTGAAAAGTCAGAATTTTGAAATAGGCCAGCCCGATGGCCCAGCCCGAAATAATTCGAAATCCAGGCCAAGACCTACCAGGCTCACCCTGGCCCATTTTTTAGTGCACATGAGAATCATATTTATTCATAAATATATATGACATGTTTTCATGTGCCACATGTGTACCCGTCAAAATCAAGCATCACACACACATATATAGTGTGCGCGCACAACTATCAATCTTCAAGTAATAAAAAATGTGACACATATATCAATGTTCACATGCATCAAATATATGTACATATACCATCAACTAAATTTTTATTTCTCAACCCAAACCTAACCAAAGTCAAATCAAGTTGTCCTTTTCCAACCCAAACCCAACCCAAGGTGCCCTAACAACCAGACCCAAGCCGGTTAATCTAGCTTGGGTTGTCCTGAACCCAAGTTGTAGCCTTAGTGATAATGTCCCCACTAACTGGGAAGCACTATGTGTATGTCTTAACATCAAACTTTTTCTCCTTTTCTTCTAAGGAATATGAACATTAGCAATTGACTCAAAGATTCTAAAATGACTTGACTTCTGATTTTCTTCCCTAGAGATTCTACATGTCCGAGTCCCTTTTCTTTATTGCTTCTGTCGCTAACGTGTGAGGGGCAAAGCTAACGGGCGGTGGGAAAGGTACCTCCACAATTTTAATGTGGGGAGAGGAGGACATTGATGGTGTGATCCACAGTAAAAAGTGCAGATCCCCTTGCACCAAAATGATGTGGACATGGTGCTTTTCATTACTGTGATGTCATCACACGGTGCCCAACAACTTGTTGCGCGATCCATGCCTATGGAACCACATTGCTGGTAGGTTTATTTTTCGGCTACGATTGTTGGAACACCCCAACCAACTCAACACCAATTCAGATCTTCTACGTGCCACAAACAAAAAATTGGTATTTTCCTACATCGCGATTGGTCCACATCATCACTAATGATGTCAGCACCACTGCATTAAATGTAGTTTGTGGTTCCGTGGGTCAATCATATTGCAAAAAACATAAAGCAAATTTCTGTTTGTAGCAAGGAGATGATCCAAATTCACTCAACACGGGCGTGAAAGTTAAAATAATTAATAGTCCACCCTAAGTATTGAAAGTAAAGATAATTAGTGGTTGTATATAGTCTTATGGTAAGTATTGTCTATTTATAATGAGGCCCATTAATTGGATGCTTAAGATTGATGGATAACTCAGTCTTGATAGATTTTAAACCATATGGTTCCTCTAGCTCTATTGTGTCATCTCATATAATTAAGAAGTACCCTTTAAAGGCTGATGTTAGGATTGTTTGTGGATATTGTTCTCGAAAAACAGGCCTTCCATGAGGGGCCCACCAGATGGACAGTCCTGATTAATATCTTGCCGTCACATATGCAATGTGGATAGATGGTCTACCATAATCTGGTTCTGCCGGCTCCACCGTCAAAGATGTGGACTGGTACTACTCCCACCAGTGCCAAGCTCAGCACATAAAGGGGTGGCTCTGAGGGGCCACCATGATGTATGGGTTTTATCCACACAATTCATCCATTCTGCCCTGTCATTTTAGGATATAAGCTCAAAAATGAGATACATCCAAGGTTGGATCCTTGCTCTTCCTCGGGTGGTAGACTCTCAGGAGTTTCAACACCCGGTCAAGGGTTCGTGTATCCATACGTGGTAAAAGCCCAATACAGCGTGTGTGTGTGTGGGGTGTGTGTGTGGACCATACAATGGGGATTAAACATTTACTAACTAAGGGTTTTGGATCAAGCTGATATTTGTGTTTTCCCTTCATTCAGGTCCAGGCTTTATAAGATTGGATGGCAATTAAATATCACGGTGGTGGTCCACTTGAACCTTAGATTTGCCTCAATTTTGGGTTTATGCCCTAAAATTATGGGAAAAAATGAATGGACGGTGTAGATAAACCCATACTTCACAGTAACCCCTCAGAGCTCCCCCACCTGGACGTAGCTAGAGAACCGACAGTCCTGTAAGAGGCTATGTGGGGCCACCGTAATGTATATGTTTTATCCACACCGTTCATACAATTTTAAAGATGATAATGATCCAAAAAAATGAGATAGATTGAATTCTCAAGTGGACCACACCACAGGAAACAGTGAGGATAATATGCCTACCACCGAAAACATCTTTGGAGCCACTGAAGTTTTGGATAAAGCTGATATTTATATTTTCCCTTCATCCAGGTCTATCTGACCTTATGAACAGTTTGGATGGCAAATAAGCATCATGTTGGGTCTCAGGAAGGTTTCAACCGTAGAAGACATTGTCACCATTGCTTCCTTACTATGTGGTCCACTTCAGCATGCAATCTGGCTCCTTTTTGTGCTGGTCACTTTAAAATGATTTTTAAAAATGGATGAATGGTGTGGATAAATAAATTACATCACAGTGGGCCCACAGAGCCCCTATCGGAACCTTCGGTCTCTTGGCGGGGAGTGGATTGCCCGTGTCCTGGGCACATAGATATTTCTATGCCCTGGACTCTATGGGGCCCGCAGAGATGTCTCTGACGAATCTAAACCGTCCATTTATTTTGAAATACCACAATAGGAAAGGATTTTAAAAATCAGGCAGATCGAAAACTGATGGGCCATACCACACGAAATAGTGGGGATTGAATGCTCGGCTCTGACGGAAGTTTTATATCAGGATTATATTTGTTCCCGCAGTTTATCTAAGTTGTAATAATTTTATGAACGGTTTGGATGGCATATAAACATCATGGTCAGCTCTAGGAAGGTTTTAACGGTGGACGTTGATGCTCCGGCGCACCAAAGTTTTGGATCTACTTGATTTTTAATATCCTATACTACTGTAGTCTTTCAAAACAGATGGATGGACTGAATCTGTCACGGACATCTCTGTGGACCCCACACAGCCTGGGCATAGAAATATCTATGTGATGTGTGGACCCGGTTTTCCTGCCAAGGTGAGGCCCACCGTAATGTTCGGGAGAAATACACCCGTTCATCTGTTCTGTGATGTGATCTTATTTTAGGACATTCAAAAGAAAATGAGGTGGATCTGAAACTTAAGTGGACTATATCACAAGAGAATAGGTGAAAAACTTAGCTAGATAAGAAACTTTTATATTTATAAAACTATTTCAGCGTTGTTTATTGAATCCCCACTGTTTCCTCTCATGCGGCCCACTTGAGTTTTGGATGCACCTCATTTTTAGTAGCATGTACTAAAATGAGCCAGAAAAACTTATAAATGGGGTGTATTTCTAGCTAACATCTCGGTGGGCCCTACTTAGCGTCTAGCGTAGGAACTTACTGCCAAAGGCTCTCGCAGTAAATCCGGGTCCGTGCTGTGCTGTGCTGTGCTGTGCTGGTCAGGCGGGGTAGTACCCAATCCGCATCCCCACCATCAAGGTGCTCTCGTACATCGTCCACCAGGACCACCACATAAGACAGAAAATAAAGCATCTGGGAAGAAAATGGGCCATACCTGTCGGTGACTCTCCTCCGACAAGTCAGTAAGACACGTGCCATCTGATTGCTGGTTATGCCACATGTCAGAGTGATATCTCTGAGGAACCAAGACCACACCGCAGCTCCCGAGAGTGTGCTATATTGTACACTTGCACACATCCATCGTACACATTGATAAGTACCGATCTTAACCGTCCAAATCAAAGCTCCGCTGTAGATGGTTACGTCCCTAATAAGCACGTTAATTGAATAATCTACCCGCCGGAATAAAGTAAATTCTCTTCGCTAAATCGTACCATTCCCTGGTATCCGTTTGATAATTTACGGAATTGATCTTTGAATCCGTTTGTTCATCCTCGTTATCGCCATTTCTTTTGAGAACCAATCAAGAGGCGTTATGTGTGATACATGCATATCTATATGGTATATTCTAATATCCATAGATATATATGGAGAAGATTTTTTAATAATAACCAGAGCGCATCAAACGGTGTTGTGTCATTGTCTGAATGATCAATGAAAAAGCAATTGTGTGAAAATAGTTGCATAACGTATGACAAAAGGAAAAACAGAATAAATGAAGTAATGTTGAACAATTATGGTAACTGTCAGAACGTGAAAATAATCTATCTAATTGTATTAACGATATAAATAGAAGAAAAGTGCAAAAAAGAGAAAGATCTTATGCTAACCCAAACAAATGGTCAATTTACATTTCATAGTGTAATTATTTACTTTTCTTACCAAGTAAATTACATTTTTAATGTAATCTTTTACTTTCGGTATATTATTTACATTACTTAGTGTAATCAATAGTGTTAATTAAGTAGCTAATGATCTCTAACTGTAATTTGATTCTATGCCTGCATGCTGGATTTAGTTCTTCATTTAAAAGGGTGTTCGACGTTCTTCATAACTGATGGCAAGAATCCCTTCCTTATCTCATTTTATTTGTATGGAAAAGTCATTTCTTATAGAAGTTAAAAGTGCACCCCATTATTAGAGGACAAAGTTCACCTTTTGAATATCATCAAATCTTGTTTACACATTGAGGGAGTGACGGAATAGGCGATTGATCTCATCATTTCTCAATCATATATTACATGTTTGTCTATTTTAATGCTTGAGGTCATTGTTATTTAGTTTGAATTGAAGCCACAATTTCAATTCTGATACACCCGCACATGTACGACCGAAAACTGAAGTGAACATCATATAATATATGAAGCTTCTATGATAATAGCCATCCACATCGTGGCCCACAAATTGAGGGTTCAAATGACGTAGATGCATGTCATACTATAAAGAGCATTCACCTGAGTACGATATAAAATACACACGAAGTGCATGGTTTGATTCCTAAGGGAACTTTTACATGGACCCCCCTCGCTCAACTTTTCGGGTGCGCTAGCTGCCACCAGCAAAGAAACAAAGGCATTGACTGTGCGTCGTAAAGAATCATCTGCTCTGCTCGCGCACCTAATTATTAGCATTCAGGGTAATCTGGCATAAAGACATTTTCTTCCCTCGAGTGTACTCGCCTCACACGTGTAAATTGGGAACCTGTGTGCGAGATTTTAGTCGCTCATCAAGCCATCCTGACTTTGTCTCGTACCACAAAATGAGGCCGTTGAAATAATCGGGTGGGACACACGTGTAGAAAAAATGAACGGTCAAGAGAAATTGACCAAAGGTACAGATTCTATTAACAAGATTGGCGTGGCTGATGATTGGATCCTATACTGCACAAACTGACCAAAGGATGATCTTGTTATCTGAGAAAAATCATATAAGGATTGCACGTTGTGAGGTTATGGCACATGGACACTGCAGCGGTAACTAGGATTTCTTACCGGCAGACCCAGTGTCCAAAAGGGACGGGGATTCCCTGCGAAAGCCTTTCGCAGAAGTTCCTGCGCTGGGAACGTAGGTGGGGCCCGAGGTGATGTTTTTGAGAAATCCACTCCATTCATCCCTTTTCTGAGCTCATTTTAGGGCATAGGTCCAAAAATGATTCGGATCCAATACTCAGCTGAGCCAAAAACGTGAGTATTGAACGTCAACAGTTGAAATATTCGTGTGGCCATAGAAGCCTTGAATCAGAATAATATTTGTGTTTTCATTTCATCCTAATATTAATGACGTTATAAACGGTATAGATGGCATATAAACATCATTGTCGATGACAAGAAAGTTTCAATGGCAGGACTTTTCCTACACAAATTTTTCTTTAGTGCAGCCCACTTAGTCTTGGATCCTACTAATTTTTTTGTTCATAAACATTAAAATGAGCTCAAAAAATGGATGGATGGAATAAATTTCTCACAAACATCATGGTAGGCCCCACCTAAGTTTCCACCGCATGAACTTCCAGAAAGGCTTTTGCAGGAAATCCACGTCAGTAGGAAAGGATTCCTCTTATTAGAGTTAGCGGGTACCACAGGACGCGGATATCCTGCAAAAGCCTTTTGCAGGAGTTCCTACGCTGGAAACTTAGGTGGGGCCTACCGTGATGTTTGTGAGAAATTAATACTGTCCATCCCTTTTTAAGCTCATTTTAATAACTTCAGCCAAAAATGAACTGGATCCAATACTTAAGTGGGCCAAAAATGTAAGGATTGAACGTTAACTGTTGAAATATTCGTGGAGTCACAAGAGTTTTGAATGGGGATAATATTTGTGTTTTCAGTTCATCCAGGTAGGAATGACGTTACGAACGGTTTGAATGGCATGTAAACATCACTGTCGACCCAGAGAGATTTCAATGGTAGGAATTTCCCTACCCACCTTTCCCTTTAGTGCAGCCCACTTGAGTCTTGGATCCTGCTCACTTTTTATATCAAGTCCTAAAATGAACTAAAAAAACGGATGGATGGGGTAGATTTCTCACAAACATCTCTGGACCCCACCTAAGTTAGGAAGAAAATTGTCTAGTGTACCACACACCACTAAACTGACTAGTGTGGGAACGTGTCGTGCAAAGACGGGCGCTGATGCTCCTCGAGCTCGGACGCGGATTGCGTCCTACCCCCACCCGAACGGTAATCCGTCCGGGCAGGGCTCTGTGGGGCCCACTGTGATGTAAGTATTTTATCCACACATTAATCGTTTTTATATGATTATTGTAAGGTATGAGCCAAAATTTGAGGTAGTTTCAAGGCTTACGTGGACCACAAAGTGAGGATTGAACGTCCACCATTAAAAACTTTTTGGGAGCTGGAGAAGTGTTCGATCAAGCTGAAATTTATGTTTTCACTTCATCCAAGTCTTCATGACCTTATTAATAGGTTCGGTGGTAAAAAAACATCACAGTGGCCCTTAGAAAGGTTTCAACAGTGGGTGTCATTATCACTGCAGCTTCCTTTGATGTGGTCCACTGGAGCTGTGCATCTAGTTCATTTTTTGTGTAATACCTTAAAATGATCTGATAAAAGTGATAAATGGTGTGGATAAAATACTTACATCACGGTGGGCCCCACAGAGCCCTGCCCAGGGGGTAGGACGCAATTCGCATCCCTCGAGCTCGACTCGTACGAGATGAGCGGTTCAGAGGAGATCAAAGTTCTATGGGCCTACAATGATGAATTTATTATATCCACACCTTTCATCCATTTGAGGAGATTATTTTAGATCATGATCCCGAAAATGAAGTGGACCACACCGTAAATAAAAGTGAGATAATGATTCTCACCACTAAAACATTCATAGGGCCTAGCATAATATTTATTTTCCTTCCAATCTGTGTATAAGGTCACACGGAGTTGGATGAAGAGAAAAAACAAGAGGGTTTCAATGGTAGACGTTCAATTCCCCACTACTTTTTGCATTGTGGTCCACTTGATCTTTGAATCTATCTTATTTTTCAGATCAAGCTTTAAGAGGAACTCGTCAGGTGGACCGACCGTTTGGATATAACTCATAACTAATAATGAGACTCACATAACTTAGTGACGTCAGCACATCAGCCAGATGGGTGGTGTGTGGTACACTAGCCAATCTACTTCCTTCCTTGTACTGGTTGGTGCTGTAGGCCCACCATGATGTATGTGTTTTTTCCTCTCCCTCGATTTATTTTACCAACTCATTTATGGCATGAGCCCAAAAAATGAGGTAAATCTAAATCTCATGTGACCATTCCACATAAAATAGGGGTGATGAGTGCCCACATGATAGGGAAGATGAGCAATGAGTGCCGCCCATTAAAATCTTCTTAATGCCCACTGCAATGTTTAACCAGTTAACCTGTTAATTAGGTTACATATACTTGAATAAAGGGAAACAAAAATATCAACTTCATTCAAAACTTTTATGCTTCCCAATTAGTCTTGGATGGCAAGCTTTCAATCAACAATATTCTCTATAGTGTGGTCCACTGCAATTTTTACTTATCTTCCAACTTGTTGATTAGGTTACACATGCTTGAATGAAGGGAAACAAAAATATCAGCTTGATCCAAAACTTTTGTGCCTCTCCAAAAGTCTTAGATGGCAAGCTTTCAATCAACAATGTTTCCTATAGTGTGGTCCGCCTAAGATTTGAATCTACCTCGTTTTTTGGCTCATGTCTTAAAATGTGCTAGAAAATAGATAAACAGCATGAATAAAACAAATCTATCATGGTGACGCCCAGAAAGCTTTTCAAGCACTGAGCAGTACCAACTCGGTAGTGAAGTGGTCACTACATAATCCCAATCTGGAGATTGCATGGATACCCTGCAACGAAAGACGTCCATAGTGTATATGATTAGGTCATCTGTTGTTGTCAGATGTCTTAAATCTGATTTTCACTATTCGATGACATCGAGCAAGCTTCAATGTCATCGAAGCCAGTTCGATGACATCGAAGCCACTCGATGTCATTAAGTATTTGCGTGATTTTCAGCTTCGGTCGCTGGATAGTTTTTTGTCATTTTTCGATGACATCGAAGGTTGCTCGATGTCATCATAGGTTTACGCAGATTTTTTGCGAAAATGCAGATTTTTCGATTTTTCCTTCCAATTTTGTTTATGTTTATTTCTAAACCTATATAAAGGATACGGGACTGGGAAGTATTCTAAGGGATTCCAAGGCTTTCTAAAAGAGTTCTAGGGTTTCTAAAATGGTTGTAAGGTTTTAAAAGAGTAGAGCAAGGTGAGATTTGAGGATTGCTCAAGTCCGATAAGTCTTTTCTCTTTGCAATTTCTGTTTTCATAGTGAAGATATATCGCTTTGTGCCGTGATTTTTTCCCACGTTAAATCTTTGTGTTTTCTTGTGTTTACTTGGTGCTCTCGGATTGTTATCCTAGATTCATCTCTGTGTGATTCCACCGTCAAATCTCCAATAAGTGGTATCAAAGTAATCGTTGAGACACGGATCTGAATCTGTGAGATTAACGTCAATGGGAAGCACTAGGTATGATATTGAGAAGTACTCAGGGAAAAATAATTTTGAGTTATGGAAGATCAAGATGATTAGCTCCTTAACCAAGCAAGGTGAGGATGGTGCTCTTGAGGAGAGAAAGTCTACTGTGACTGATAGAGAATGGAATACTCTTGATAAGAAGGCCTTATCCTCGATCCATTTATGTCTCACGGATGAGGTCCTCTATAATGTTTTGAGGGAGAAAACTGTAGCTGGTTTATGAGTGAAGTTAGAGGATATTTATATTAAAAAATCCACTGAGAATCACCTACACTTGAAGCTATAGTTGTTCACCTTCAAATTGGAGGAGGGTGGAGATGTGGAGGCCTATATCAGTAATTTTAATAAACTAATTTGAAAATTATTGGACATGGAGAAAGTGATCAAAGATGAAAATCAGGCATGTATATTGTTGAATACTCTTCCGGCATCGTATGAGTCATTCGGGAACTCATTGTGCACCGAAAATAAAACCCTAAGTGTGGACACCGTTATATCAACCCTTCAAGGGAAGGTCATGAGAAAGATGAACGATGACTTAGGGTCATCTTCTGATACACTATTTACAAAGGGAAGAAATATTGAGCGAGGTACAGGATCTTCAAGACCTAGATTCAAATTCAAGGGTAAGGGCAAAGGAAAACTAAAGTGTTAGAACTGTGGGATGAATGGACATATGAAAATGGATTGTACTAATCCTAAAGCAAATAAAGAAAACTCAGAGACTTCTTCTAGGGAGGTCAATGTTGTCACAACTGATGAAGAAACAAGCGGAGGTGATGTTCTATCTGTGTCTATGGTCGGACACTTGCATGACAATCTTAGAGATGAGTGGATCCTTGACACAGGAGCATCATATCACATGACTCCTCATCGGAGTTAGTTCGCCAGTTACAAGGAATGTAATAGCGGATAGGTTTTTATGGGCAATGACAATGCCTGTAATGTTGTGGCTATTGGTACGGTGAGCATCAAAATGTTTGATGGGATGGAGCGTACCTTAACTGATGTCGGCACATTCCTGATATGAAGAAAAGTCAGATTTCTCTCAGTGCACTTGAAGCTATAGGGTACAAGTTCACTGGTATGGATGGTGTTCTTAAAGTTTCTAAAGGGGCACTTGTGGTTATGAGAGCGCAAAGGTACAAAAACTTTTACAGGTTGATTGGGAGTACTTCAGCAGATAGAATGGCAGTAGTTGTTGCAGATTCCACGTCTGTACGTATGTAGCATGCTCGTCTGGGCCACATGAGCAAGCGGGGTATGAAGGTATTATCTGATCTTTATTTGATTTCAGCTTTTAAGAATTCTAATTTAGATATATGCGAGCATTGTATAAATGGTAAACAATCTATATTATCTTTTAAATCTGGAAAACATGTTTGTAAAGGAATGCTTAATTATGTGCACTCCAACGTATGAGGGCCATTGTCAGAGGTTTCCATTGGAAGGTCATCATGGTTTGTTTCATTCATTAACGACTACTCCAGAAAAGTTTGGGTTTACTTCATGAAACGTAAATCCGAAGTTTTCACCATATTTAAATAATGGAAGATAATGGTGGAAAAACAATCAGGGCGAAAAATAAAGGTTTTAACGACTGACAATGGTGGAGAATTCACTTCCACTGATTTTAATGAATATCACAAAGATGAAGGGATCATTAGGCACAACACAGTGCGCACATGCCCGAACAAAACGGTGTGGTTGAGCAGATGAATTGGACTCTCTTAGCGAGGGCCCGATGCATATTAAGTAATGTTGTGTTGGGTAATGACCTATGAACTGAGGCCATTAACATGGCTTGCTACTTAGTAAACCGATCTCCATCTATAGCAATTGAATGTAAAATTTCAAATGAAGTATGGAGTGGTCATAAGATCGACTACTCAGATTTGTGCATATTTGATTGTGAAGCTTACTCTCATGTACCGTCAATTAAGAGAGATAAGCTAGACCGTAGAGCTAAAAAGTACATCTTTGTTGGCTATGGTATTGGTATGAAAGGTTACAAATTATTCAACAAGGTCACACGCAAGGTCATCACTAGTCGTGATGTAAGATTCAATGAAAGCTCCCTATTCCACAAGAATGATTAGGAGGAGCAAGAGGAACCAGAAAAGGTTGATCATAGACGTCCAAATTGACACAGATGATACTCAGGCAGAGACAGTTGCACGGACAGAGGTACAGGAGTAGGTGGAACAGTCATCTGTGAGAAAGAACTCACTGCGTGATCGCAAGTTATCGGAAAGATACAGAGACAACTCTAATATTCCATTGTAACAGCCCGAATTTTTTGCCAACTTGGGATTAGATGTCCTTAGGCAATGGGTCGATCCTAACACCTTATTAACTTGTCAAAACTCAGTCCCAAAGGCTAAAATCGCTCGTGAACTCATTTCTTTCACAAATCCCACCCTTCACCACCTTGTTCCTTAAATTTTTCTAAGTACTTTCACCCTAAACACTATCTTAAACTAGCTAAGTAGTATAACTTGGATCACTTTATATACAGACTACAAAGGCCAGGTACCACCTCAGATAGAAATTACTCAGGACTAAATCCTTTAGAAATTAGGCGAGGATTAGCCAGTGTGAAACTAGAGTACCTGTGAAATTAGCACCAATCACTTTAAATACGATCTGCAAGACCCAAAACTTGTATAATCATTGACGCTAGGTTACCCTAAAATCTAGGATCAATCTCATTACCCGGCTGCTCTCGGGAGCATTTCGAAACTCCGTATCAGATCTGGACCGCACATCAGGAGTCCGAATAATACGAAGTTAAGGAATTAGGACCACCTTGCTGGGCTTGACAACCATCTCGAAAATCAAATCTAGATAGTGTCCCAGCGCTATTCGCTTGAGCTCGGAGTGAAGAGTGTGAGAAATGTGAAATTAATTCAAAATAAAATATCTTGAATAGTAATCTGGCACCTCTCGCTTGCAGATCAGTTTTAAGCAACCAGACCGTCAGAATCAGATCAAATTACACCCTCGGATCAGGAGAAATTTCATACACATTTACATGTACTCGGAATCTTCGATCGAGGTCCGCTGACCGTTGAACTGAAACTGGTCTGCCTTTTGCGATCTGGAATCCCGACCGAAATAAAAACTTAACTAAATATAGATCTGGTGTCGGTGAGCTTAAGTCTGACCTTTGGCTCAAGGAGGCCCGCCAGAAGTCCTCCGTTGAGCTGAAACAGGTCCGCTTTGGTTATAACCTAAGTATACCTTAACTTGAAGTCTAATTTGGAGACTTTTTAGGCTATATAAGGACCTTTGAACCCTCTCTCTGACAGCCATATGAATTTGAGATTTGAGAGAGAGAAAAGAGAGAGAAAATGTGAGAGTTGTGGGAGGATCTCTATGTCATGCTTCCCTGCCGTTATGCAAGCACAACCACTCCGTTCTAATCGCTTTCCCGACGATTTCAGTCCCGTTTTTAGGTAAGAAACCCTACCCCTAATCTGATTTGGAGTGTTGATGGTTGTAGGTTATGAAATAGCTAACCTACTTCGTTCTCTAGGTGGCCAAACTGCCGTATACGGAAGCTTAGCAAACCTATCGACTCCATTACGATTCTACGACAAAAGGTGCGGACTTTAGGTGTATAGGTTATGGTTTTTAACGCTTTCGATGTCAGATAATGATAGATTCATGATCTGCTGCAATTGCACATGTACAAAGTGCTGCCTATTTTCCATTTCGATTAAAGATGAAACATATGGAATTTTACATACTCTAGGTATTTGTAGAAGGTACCGTATACGTACAAATTTTGAAAATGTGTTTGACATGATTAATTGTTGTATGAATATATTATATGTGGATAAATTACTTGTTTGGCGAAAGGACTCGCCCTAATACATGTTTTGCTTATATACACTATGTATGCTGAAATTGTGTATTCTAGAAAGTACAGTATACATATAAATTTTGGAGATGTGTTTGCCATGATTATTTGCTGTATGAATATACAATATATGGATAAAATACTTGCTTGGCGAAAGGTTAGCCCTAATACATGTTTTGCTAACATACACCATGTATGTTGTAATAGCGTATTCTAAGTGTTTGTGAAAATGACTGAATGAGTATAGAATTCTCATTCGTGCTTGCCATGACTAATTGTCATGGATTTATGATTGTTGTATTGGCGATACCCCTTTGACGAAAGATTTGCCCTGAATCACGCCACGGCTACTATACGCTATATATGTTGAAATGGGTAGCCCAAGTGTTTGTGAAAATGTTCAAATGAATATGGAACTTGGATTCCTACTTTTCATGACTATCCGTCGTGGGCGTACGCGTGTTATGATTGGGGCAACTCCCTAGTGAAAGGATTTGGCCTAATGCCTATGTGATCAACATATGTCATGTATGTTGATGTATGTCTTTTAAAGTGTTTCTTGAAATGTCTGAATGAGTAGTAGTTAGCAAATTGTAATGTATAAGTGTGTTGAGATATGATTCTCAACTTCTTTTAACTATGTGTATGATTTTCCTTGGATAGCTGTGTGATTAGGAATTTGAATATGTACAAACTCATGCTTGTGTTGTGCTTCATAACATGCTCAACTGCCTTTATGATTTTATCTATGTAATGCATATTTAAATTCATATTTACGTTGTATGATCCGTCATGGGTGATGGGGGAGTGGAGCAACGAGTGCGTGCAACAACCCTGGCAGCCCTAAACGGATAATACCAGACTTTGATTGTATGATTTGAATCTTGATCCATTACTGCTTTACCTATTTGCAATTGAATGTGATTGGGGCTATTGTATAGTCCAGGCAGTCGGTAACAGGATCGAATTCGTGGCTGAGTTTCAGTTGCCACATGAGATGTATTCGACGAACCCGAGTCGTACTTCGGTTGGCGATAGTGGTTGGCCACATGAAGTGCTTATGCGCTTCATATCGTTCAACTTGTTGTGCGCTCAAGCTAGCTGAGCTCGTCAAGTAACCCGATCTGTCTTATGTATGTTCACCATGTTTGGACGCTACTGCTTGAACCTTGGGGACCAAACTTACCAGTGAAATCCCTTTACCTCGATCCGCTAAGACTCATGAGTCGGGCATGGTGGTATGGGACACCGTGATCGAGCTGTCGGCCTACGCTGGGGCCACGTGCCTCCCCGTAGTGACAATTGAGCAACTAGACTCGTGAGCCGATTATGGTGGTATGGGACACTATATTCGAACTGTCGACCTACACTGCTTGATGGGTGATGAGGGAGTGGTGCAACGATTCCGTGTAACAGCCCTAGCAGCCCTGACCGTACCCGGTGTAGTGACCTCGAGCATACTCTAAATCTGCGGTGAGGCGATGAGCCTTCCCATAGTAACAGAGTATAAACTAGGCCTGTATTGATAAGGTGATGGGGGAGTGGTGCAACGATTCCGTGTAACAGCCCTGGCAGCCCTTGCAGCGACCTAGAAACACACCATCGTATGAGATTGTCTAGGACTGACGACCCTAGAATGGATCATGTTTGGGAATGATATAAGGGAGGTACCTTAGTTTCTCAATCCTGCTATTTGAAATGGACTAATAATAACTCGGTAATCATGCTCATCATGTATTGCATGTGCCTGGAAGATGTGGAGCACTGAGGAAAGCAAGCATGCCGCGAACGTAAGATGGTGTCGCATAAGGGAGTATGTCGGTGAGGGCATACATCATGACTGCATTCATACTTGCATTAATAAGAGTATTTAGAATTGTTTGATTGTACTGCTTTATCATTACTGCTTGACTGAGTTGATAACATGTTAACCTATGCTTTATTGTTCCACTGAGTTGATCACTCACTCCCACGTTACGGGACGGTGTTGTACACACCAACCAGATTTGTTGAGTTTCAGGTGATGGCGATGCTTATGAAGCAAAGTCGGACTGCTATGATGTTGAGGAGGAGTTCTCCTACATGTAACTCTCTGACAGGTCTATGAAGACCTAGTATTGTATTGACGGGGCTTTGGTATTTGGGATAGAAGACATTACACTTCCTCAATTTGGTATAATTTGAAATTGTACTTGTAATTCTTTAACCTGGTAACATTATCACACTCTGGAGACTCACCATAGTTTATATATGTTATTTATCTATCACAGTCTTCCGCTTGCAATTTAACTGTCTCTGGAGTATGATATGTTGTTTTGGTTTAATCTCACTCATGTTCAATGCACTAATACCAACAACATTCAATCATCATTCATTTTGTTGCATAAGTGATGCGTTGGAACTCGGGAGTTGAGTTTATGCTCGACCCCCGATTTTCAGGGCGTTACAATATGGTATCAGAGCATGATTTGGATTAAACCGGACCTGGGTTATGGTCACATGACGCACACTGACGCACTCTGACTTAGGAGGGAGCGACGGAACGTAGAAACAGTCATAGGTTTCTCGATTTCGCCAATTGTCGAAGTTCACTGAAAACGAACGCCGAAATCGAATCTGTATTCAACCATGGTCGCACGGGTCGACCTTAAAACATTCCTACGCCGTCTATTAAAGAGTTTAGATCACAATCCACCTCATCCCAACTGTTGAAAATCGGTAGAATACGGGATAACGTGATGAGGATAACTACTCCGAATCCCCGGAGCTTCACTGGACTCCTCACAGAGACTTCTCGAGTCTACGAGAAAAGAAAGCAGAAAGTAGAAATAAATTCTAATAAATTCGAAATTGATTAATGAATGACAAAAGAAAAATGAGTTCACAACCCTTTAAATAGGGATACCAAGTAATGGGAAAGAAATCAGAAACAAATTACAACTAAAACTCCTAGATTTCGCGACTTACTATAAGGTCGTGATGTCTGCTAGTGCGCAAGGTTTTCGGCCAAAAATAGTAAGTGTCCTATGTGGCTTCACTAAACCGTTCTCCTAATTATTCCAAGCCCTTTTCACGTTGGGCGCAACTCCTAAAGCCCAACAAATGAAGAGTAATCAAACTAGAACTACTATTTTTAGTAAAACGAAATTGAAACAGGGAAACGACCGTCAATCGGAGGGTTTTTTTGCAATTTCGGGCACGCAACCTGGCGTAGCGAGGTTGGTTGGCTTCATTAGCTCGTTCTACCCCAAATTCATATATTTTACGTCAGATAACTCATTCCGGATTGCAAGATACGTCTGATTGTCCTGAAACTACCTGAAATTGAGCGAAATGGAGTCGGGGGGCCAAATAGAGCACTTCCAGAGGGATCCAGGGTGGGACCCAGGGTTTTTTTGGAGCCTAGGGGGCCTGGGGGTCTCCCCCATGGGGACCCCTTTAAATTCTAGGAATTTTGTCGGCGAGGCCTCGCCGGTTTTCGGGCTCGGCAGGGCGGGCCGGTCGGACCGATCGAGTTTGGGGGTTGTGGGACCCCCCTGATGTATGCCCCATCCATTGAAACCCTCCCAAAACCTTACCTCCTTCACAAACCACCCCTCCAAGCTCCCTTTTCTTCTCCAAGTTGCTGTCCTCTCTATCAAAACTCGCTTCCAAACGTCCAATCTCCCATTTTCGACCACCACCCATCCCTCCCTTTCGTGCACAGCGGTCCATACCCCCTTACCCATTTGATTCTCTCTCATTTCAGCCCCTACACCTTCCATTTCGTCCCAAATTCGTGCACACCCCCTACCCCACTCCATCTTCTCATTTTCCTTTTTTATTCCCTGTCAGTGGGGCCTCTACAAATCCTGTTGATACCCAAACTCGTGAAGAGTCAGCAGCTTCAGCCCTATCTCTCTCTTCTCATCACTTTTCGTCACTTTCCATGGCCCTATTCGGGCTTGTGCATTGCTATGTTACGTCTTACGCTTTCCAACACAAGGCTCATTTTCCAAAGCCTATACTGTTAATTTTAACTCCCACCCACCCTCCTACCAATCCTGTCATTCCTAATCCCGAAGTAGGATTAGCAATGCAGTTCCATTTAGTACAACTTAAGATCGCTGGCCAAATAGGCCCTTGGAGTTTTGAACTTAGAGCGGTGCTCCTAGATTTCGACAGACATGACCGTGTAAGAAATCCAACAAATTTATAATGTGAACCTTAGGACCCTCTTAGTTGGAATGAGCATATGTAAAATGCTCGAGCGTCAAGTACAGACAACTCAGTTCCAATTAGACAACTTTGACCCTAAGTGTTAAAACCCTCCCTGTATTAGAAATGATGTGAAATCATCTAGCGTACGAGCATAGACTTTGGATTACAACTAAGGGATTACGCTACTCATACATTGCGACTAGGCACTAAAGAATGTAAAGGATTCATTATGCTAAGATACTTGAAAGATAGATTTAATTAGTCGGCTTAAGTAGGTTGGAGCGAGACCCCGTTCATTCGTTGAATCCCCTTAATACTCATAGGCTTCTTTGATAACTCCTAGGAAAGTTGTTTGACATAGAACTAGTCACGCTTAGAGGAAACTTATATATCCTTTGGATTTAATGTTAGATCAAATCAATGCATCCCTTAGAATTGCCTTCTCGAGGACTTATTACAACCGGGAACACGGAGTAGAGAAACGATATATATCAGCGAGGTATTTGCGGTTTGAATTGAATTCTCAATCCTGGTAGTTACCAATGAACTCTATGCTCTGATCAAGTAGAGAGTCGGGATCAACTAGGATTCAGAACTGATACGACAATTTTTTTATCTTCGCGAGGCAGAAGGTCCATGTATCCGATTCTGACCCACTATACAACTTTCCTTTCATGTTGGCTCGACCACTGACAACCAAAAGTTTATGACTTCGTCTTTGAGAAGTGTAAGAATATATAGCCAATAGAGATATTTCCTTTTAGGCCTAAGGAATTTTCCAAGTGAGCAACTGACAGTTAGGAATTAGGTCCCAAATCACATGCCATGTTGGCATACATATGGTGCATAGTGCATATGAACTTATAAAGATAGCCTGCCTGTTAAGCTTGACATGAGTAAATAAGGTAGGTCGGGACCGTGATGATAGTCCTCCTTTGGTAGACTTAAGCATCTGGCCTCAAACTCACACCTGCCCCTGAAATCAACCACATTACCCATCATTTTTAGCTCCTTTCGATACCCATAGGTACCAATGTCATAATACACATCATCGATGAAAAGAAGACTAATGTAGTGGGAGACCGCACCCCATTTCATGTCAAGGATAGGTCCTAAATTACACCTTGCTCTGATGTACGGAGCAGGACATAAATCTTGAGCCTTGAGGGTGAAAATAAATTTTTAAGGGGGGTAGAACATTATGAGCCCAATCTAGTTAGGTTACCTACTACACCTCTTTGATCTGGGTGGCGCAGCGAAAGTGTAGTGGACCCTACCCCACTGGCCCAGGATCGAAACTGTGCTCGTTGAATACGAACATTATAGAAGCCCTCACAAGTTCTACTATGAAAATGTTTTAGGATGATCTAGTAAAATTGATTCACTTTTTCCTTAGACATAGATAATAACGAGGACTCTCTTAGGCTAAGACCTAAATGGCAACCCGAGAAATAAGACATTTGAACCTTTCAGTGATGGGCATTCCCTAAGTTTTTAGAGTGATCGGACCACAGAGTTACTGAAATATACAACTGCGAAACATTCGCGGCTTAACCCAATTCTCAATCCTGGGCGACTACCAATGGATTCACTGCTTGGCCGAGCAGAAGACCAGGATCCACCAGGATTCTGAAGGGATACAATGAGCTTCCTACCCTGGCCCGGTAGATGATCGATGTATCGGGATCAAGCCCACTATAACCGTCTCTCCGTGTTGGTCAAACAATGAAAACAACTATCTTACTCTAAATTGTTGGGGATTATCGTCGAGACTCCAAATAGGCAAAGAAATAAATTGTAGCGAACCATCAGGGTATGAGAAATGGATAAAGAAATAAGTTTTAAGGGGGTAGACTAAAATGAACCGGGTTAGTATATACCCTACCACACGTAGAAACTCGAAATCAATAAAACTTAGGCAAAGAAATAATTAAATCTTTCCTTATTACCCTTAGCTAATTTTGAGGATGAAATTTTGTTTTAAGGGGGGTAGATTGTAACATCCCGGATTTTTTGTCAACCTGGGATTAGACGTCCTTAGGCAATGGGTCGATCCTAACACATTATTAACTTGTCAGAACTCAATCCCACAGTCTAAAATCGCTCTTTAACCCATTTCCTTCACAAACCTCACCTTTCACCACCTTGTTCTTTCAATCTTTTTAAGTACTTTCATCCTAGATACTAACTTAAACTAGCTAAGTAGTATAACTTGGATTACTTTATATACAAACTACAAAGGTCCAGGTACCACCTCAGACAGAAATTACTCAGGACTAAATCCTTTAGAAATTAGGCGAGAATTAGCTAGTGTTAAATTAGAGTACCTGTGAAATTATCACCAATCACTTTAAATACGATCTGCAAGACCAAAAACTTGTAGAATCATTGACGCTAGGTTACCCTAAAATCTAGGATCAATCTCATTACCCGGCTGCTCTCGGGAGCATCTCGAAACTCTGTATCAGGTCTAGACCGCATATCGGGAGTCCGAATAATACGAAGTTAAGGACTTAGGACCGCCTCGCTGGGCTTGACAACCATTTCAGAAATCAAATCCAAATAGTGTCCCACGGCTGTTCGCTTAAGTCCAGAGCGAGGAGTGTAAAAATACTTGATTTTCTTTAAAAATAAATATCTCAAATAGTAATCTGGGACCTCTCGCTTGCGGATTAGTATAAGGCAACCAGACCGTCAGAATCTGACCCAAATACACCTTCGGATCAGGAAAAATTTCATAAACATATCCATGTACTCGGAATCTCCGATCGAGATCCACTGACCGTTGAACTGAAACTGGTCCGCCATTTGCGATCTGGAATCCCGACTGAAACGAAAACTTAATTAAACGTAGATCCAGTGTTAGTGAGCTTAAGTTCGACCTTTGGCTCAAGGAGGCCCGCCAGAAGTCCCCCATTGAGCTGAAACTGACCCGCTTTGGTTATAACCTAAGTATACTTTGACCTGGAGTCTATTTCAGTGAGTTTTTAGGCTATATAAGGACCTTAAACCCTCTCTCATTGCAGTCATACGAATTTGAGAGAAACCCTAGAGAGAGAAGAGATAAAAGAGAGAGAAAGTGTGGGAGATGTGGGAGAATCTCCCTACCACTCTTCCCTGCCGCTCCACGAGCTCCACCACTCCGTTCTAATCGCTTTCCCGGCGATTCCGGCGTCATTTCTAGGTAAGAAACCCTAACCCTAACCTATTTTGGAGTTTTGATAGTTGTAGGTTATAAAATAGCTAACCTATTTCGTTCTATAGGTTGTCAAACTGTCGTAGATGAAAGCTTAGCAAACCTATCGACTTCGTTACAATTCTACGTCAAAAGGTGCGGACTTTAGGTGTATAGGTTATGGTTTTCAATGCTTTCAATGTCAGATAATGATAGATTCATGATCTGCATGTAATTGCACATGTATAAAGTGTTGTCTGTTTTCCGTTTCGATTAAAGATGAAAAATATGGAATTCTACATACTTTAGGTATTTGTAGAAAGTACCGTATACGTACAAATTTTGGAAATGTGTATGACATGATTATTTATTGAATAAATATATTATATGTGGATAAATTACTTGTTTGGCGAAAGGACTCGCTCTAATACATGTTTTGCTTATATACACTATGTATGTTGAAATTGTGTATTCTAGAAAATACCGTATACGTATAAATTTTGGAGATATATTTGTCATGATTATTTGCTGTATGAATATATTATACATGGATAAAATACTCACTTGGCGAAAGGATAGCCCAAATACATGTTTTACTAACATACACCATGTATGTTGAAATAGTGTATTCTAAGTGTTTGTGAAAATGCTTGTGAGAGTAAGTGCTTGGATGTTAGTGCCTTAGGTAGGTGTTGAGATGGGGTTCTCAACTACCTTAGAGACATGTATGATTTCCTCCATGTGGTTGTTTACTATAACCACTTATGAAATATATGTGTTTGTATTCCTATTTATATAGTGCTTTATAATATGCTTTATAACATGCTTTGTAACATGTTTTATAACATGCTTTATGACATGTTTATTAATATGCTTGAATTACTTTGTTTATTATGCTTTACACCACATGTTATGAGTAAGGATTGATTTTGGGACTATGTCTATAGTCCAGGCAATCGGTACTAGACTTGAAATCGTGGTTGAGATTCATGTCGCCACGTAGGATGTGTTTGACGAACCCGAGTCGTACTTCAGTTGGCGACAGTGGTTAGGCCACACGAAGTGTTTATGCACTTCATGTCGTTCAGTTGATTATGCGCTCGAGCTAGTTAGGCCAGTCAAATAACCCGATATATCTAATGTATGTTCACCATATTTGGTCACCACTGCTTGAACCTAGGGTACTAAACTTACCAGTGGAATCCTGTCAACCATGATACCTCGATCCGCTAAGACTCATGAGCCGGACATGGTGGTATGAGACACCGTGGTCGAGCTGTCGGCCTACGCTGGGGCCACGTGCTTCCCCGTAGTGACCAGTGAGCAACCAGACTCGTGAGCCGATTATGGTGGTATGAGACACTATATTCGAGCTGTCGGCCTACACTGCTTGATGGGTGATGGGGGAGTGGTGCAACGATTCCGTGTAACAGCCCTAGCAGCCCTGACCGTACCCGGTGTAGTGACCTCGAGCATACTCTAAATCTGCGGTGAGGCGATGAGCCTTCCCGTAGCAACAGAGTATAAACTATGCCTGTATTGATAAGGTGGTGGGGGAGTGGTGCAACCATTCCGTGTAACAGCCCTGGTAGCCCTTGCAGTGACCTAGAAACACACCATTGTATGAGATTGTCTAGGACTGACAACCCTAGAATGGATCATGTTTGGGAATGATACAAGGGAGGTACCTTAGTTTTCCAATCCTGCTGTTTGAAATGGACTAATAACAACTCGGTAATCATGCTCATCATGCATTGCATGTGCGTGGAAGATGTGGAGCACTGAGGAAAGCAAGCATGCCGCGAACGTAAGATGGTGTCGCATGAGGGAGTATGTTGGTGAGGGCATACATCATGACTGCATTCATACTTACATTAATAAGAGTATTTAGAATTGTTTGATTGTACTGCTTTATCATTACTGCTTGACTGAGTTGATAACATGTTAACCTATGTTTTATTGTTCCACTGAGTTGATCACTCACTTCCACGTTTCGGGACGGTGTTGTACACACCAACCAGATTTGTTGAGTTTTAGGTGATGGCGATGCTTATGAAGCAGAGCCGGACTACTATGATGTTGAGGAGGAGTTCTCCTACATGTAACTCTCTGACAGGTCTATGAAGACCTAGTATTGTATTGACGGGGCTTTGGTATTTGGGATAGAAGACATTACACTTCCTCAATTTGGTATAATTTGAAATTGTACTTGTAATTCTTTAACCTGGTAACATTATCACACTCTGGAGACTCACCATAGTTTATATATGTTATTTATCTATCACAGTCTTCCGCTTGCAATTTAACTGTCTCTGGAGTATGATATGTTGTTTTGGCTTAATCTCACTCATGTTCAATGCACTAATACCGACAACATTCAATCATCATTCATTTTGTTGCATAAGTGATGCGTTGGAACTCGGGAGTTGAGTTTATACTCGACTCCCGATTTTCAGGGCGTTACAACACCTCTAGTCAAACGGAACCGGATAAAGGAAAATTATAAAGATTAGCTTGATCCAAAACTTTTGTGGCCTTAAAAAGCTTTTAATGGCTACTCACCACTTTTTCTAATGTTATGGTGCACCAGAGATTTTGAATCTTTTTAATTTTTGGGATAACACCCTTAAATAAGGGATGGGTGGCGTGGATATTAAACATATTCATGAAGGTGGGCCTCACACGGTAAGGGTAACACCCACCAAGCTCTTACCAGGTAAGAGCTAATCTACCCATGCATCATTGAGTTATTATGAGACTTTATGGGCGTGTTTGATTTTTTAAAGAACAGTAAATACCCTTGAAACGGTAATTATTACCATTTCACCTATTTTAAAATACATGAACTTTTTACCTTGGAAATCGGTTTTAAAAGCTAGTTTAAATTTGTGGACCCCAAGGTGATGTATATGATATATGCATTCCGTCCATCTGTTTTACCACAATATTTTTAGGCATGAACGTAAAAATGAGATAGATTCAACATCCAAATTGCCCACAGCAAAAGAAACAGTGGCCCTAAAAGGTTTTTAATGGTAAGTGTTAATTCCCCTTTTCCCCGTTGTTTGGTCCACCTGAGCTTTGGATATGCCTCATATGAAAAATAGAAAGGACCTGATCATAGTCAGGGAGTCGGGCCCCTTCTTTTCAAGCGACCGAGGCGAATCTCAGACTCGGATTGTGCAGGGAGGTGTTCACCACCCTTCACCGTGTTACCGTAGTGTGAAGACTCAGTTGGGCCCACTTATATTTTTCATCCACACCGTCCATCCATTTTTCTAGCTTATTTTAGGGCATGCTACTAAAATTAAAGTATATCCAAAGCTCAATTGTGTCACACCACAGGAATTGGTGTAACCTTGTGAACAAGTTGGATGACAATTCACATTGGGCCTAGGAAGGTTTCCACGGTGATGTTATTACTCCCGCTAATTTCTGCAGTGTAGTCTGGTTTACTTTAGCTTTAGATGCACTTCAGTTTCTCATGGACAAAACACATACATCACAATGGGCCCACGGATTATTCGTGTAGGAAGCGGATTGGCTAGTGTGCCACACATCACTAACGTGGCTGGTGTGTTGATGTCACCAAGTTCTGTGGGTCCCATTATGAGGTATGTGTTATATCCAAACTGTCCATTCATTTGGCAAGCTGGTAGTAAGGCTTGAGCCAAAAGGAGGTGGGGGTTGAATGTATGCCATTGAAATCCTTTTGGGAGTTACAGAAGTTTTGGATCAATATGATAATTTGTTTTCCTCTTAGCTCAAGTCCATGTGATCTTATTAACGGATTTGATGGAAAATAAATGTTATGGCGGTCCCTATAAATGTTTTAATGGTGATAATTATTGTCCCACCAATTATTTGTGGTGTGGTCCGCTTTGGATGTAACTCATTTTTTGAATTGTCTGTTCAGTGCAGAGCTGGAGGAGCGTCAATACTCGTCTTCGCACGACACGCATACACCAGCTAATCCGTGCCCCTTCGTGCCTCGCCACATAATCGGGTCTCTAATTTCCGGTAACCCTGACTAGGGGAGCTCCTATAGGTGGAAACTCGAAACTCTGTGGTGCCTTATGTCCATTGGGCATCTACTCCGTCAATCAGTTCTACCAGCTCAGGTTAAAGACATGAGCAAAAAAGCAAGAAGTGGATTGACTTGTGTACCCCACACCACCGATATGACTGGTGTGTTGACGTTACCAAGTTATGTGAGTGCCATCATGAGGTATGTTTTATATATCCCAACCATCTTTCCATTTGAAGAGCTCGCCATAAGGTTTGAACAAAAAAAATAAGACAGATCCAAAGATCAAGTGGACCACACTGCAAATAAAAGTGAGGGATTGAACATCTACCATTGAAACTGTTTTGGTGGTCATGGAAGTTTTGGATCAATATTATATTTGTTTTTCCTCTTCATCCTTGCTTCATTGGTAGACTCTTAGGAGTTTCAACACCCGGTCAAGGGTTCGAATATCAATAGGCGGTGAAATCCCACCACCACGTGAGTTTGTGGCGGTGTGTGCGTGTTTAAAAAAAAAAAAAAAAACAAACCTTATGAGCAAATAGGATGGAAAATAAACATTATGGTGAGCCCTACGAATGTTTTAACTGTGATAATCATTACCCCACTGCTATTTGTAGTGTGGTCCACTTAAGCTTTGGATATGAATCATTTTTTGGGTCATGCTCTAAAATGATCTCTCAAAATGGATAAATGGTGTGTATATAATAAATGCATAAATTTGGAGGCCATGTAACTTTAATCTCCTTTGAACCGTTAGAGCTCGAGTGTAGTACCTGTCTTGGCACAACGCATACCCACATCAGTCATATCGGTGGCATGTAGTACACAAGCCAATCTGCTTCCCTAAAAACAAGAAGCAACCAACCTAATAATGGGAAGCGGTTGGCTGCTATACCCCACCATGGACCTAGCCGGTGTGTTGACATTATTAAGTTTTATGGTCCCATCATGAGGTATTTGTTATATCCAAACTTTTCATTCATTTGGCAAGCACATCACGAGGCTTGAATTGAAAATTAAGAGAGATCCAAAGATCAAGTAGACCATATTGCAAAAAGCATTAGGGAATTGAATGTCTACCATTGAAACCCTTTTGGTGGTCATAGAAGTTTTTGATCAGAATGATATTTGTTTTTCTTCTTCATCCATGTTTGTGTGACTTTGGGAACAAATTGGATGGAAAATAAACATTGTGGTGGACCATACAAATGTTTTAATGGTGAGAATTATTATCCCCACTGCTATTTGTGCAGTGTGGTCCACCTGAGCTTTGGATATGAATCATTTTGGGATCATGCTCTAAAATGATCTCATCAAATGGATGAACAATGTGGATATAATAAATCCATCATTGTGGGGCCCATGTAACTTTGATCTCCTTTGAATAATTTGTATAACTTAGAGCATCCACAGAAGCTATGTCAGTGGTGTGTGGTACACCAGCCAATCCACTTCGTAAAAATGAGGCAGATTTAAAGCTTCAGTGGGCCATTCCACAATAAAGCGGTGGAGATTAAATGCCCACCATTAATATCTCCATGAGTGTGTATAGATGTTATATAACATAACATTCGGCTCGGCAGTCTTAGTACATTGTGGTTAAAGATTCGAGGTAAGGGACCATGGTTATATGGAGGAAGCTGTTAGTCACCCACTCTGATCATACTAATGTACGATCTTTACTTCACAAGATCAAACTGTTGCGAGATGTCTTAAATCTGAGTCCTTTCGCAACTGGGATGCAGAAAGGAGTTTCGCGGATTTTGTGTTGCAAGTCCTTTCACAACTAGGATGCGGAAAGGAGTTTCGCGGATTTTGTGACGCAAGTCGTTTCGCAACTGGGATACGAAAGGGAAGTTGCTAAAACTATAAATTGGGGTCCTTAGGGCTATTCTAATATTATTCCAAAACTTCCTAAAGGTATTCTAAAGGGTTCTAGGATTATTAAAGGGTGTAGCAAGGGTGAGATTCGAAGTTGTTCGAATCGGGTAAGTCCTTTCTCTTTGTAATTGATGCTTTCATAGTGGTGATCTGTCGCTTTGTGCCGTAGTTTTTTCCCGCAAGGGTTTTCCACGTTAAATCTGTGTGTTGTCTTTTCTTGTGTGTGTGCTTGGTGCCATTGGATTGCTATCCTAGATCTAGATCTGTGTGATTCCGCAGGCAAAAAATTCCCAACAAGTGGTATCAGAGCTTGAGTTCGGTTGGGGCACAGATCTGAATCTGAGGGATTAGTAATAATGGCGAGCGCCAGGTATGAGATTGAGAAGTACTCAGGGAAAAATAATTTTGAGTTATGGAAGATCAAGATGATGAGTACCTTAATCAAACAAGGCGAAGATGGTGCTCTTGAGGAGCGGAAGTCCACTATGACTGATGGTGATTGGAATACTCTTGATAAGAAGACTTTATCATCGATCCGTTTATGTCTTACGGATGAGGTTCTCTACAGCGTCGTGAGGGAGAAAACTGCGGCTAAGTTATGGGCGAAGTTAGAGGATGTTTATGCGAAGAAATCCTCTGAAAATCGCCTACACTTGAAGCGACAGTGGTATAACTTCAAGATGACAGAGGGTGGAGATCTGGAGGCTCACATTAACAACTTTAATAAATTGGTTTGCAAATTGCTGGATATGGAGGAAGTGATGAAAGATGAAGAACAAGCATGTATGTTGCTGAATTCTCTCCCGGCGTCCTATGAGTCATTCAAGGACACTATGTGCAGCATGAATAAAACCCTGAGTGTCGACACTGTTATCTCAGCCCTTCAAGGGAAGGCTATGAGACAGCTAGACAGCAACATGGGGACATCTTCTGATGCACTGTTTATAGTGGGTAGAAATTCTGAACAAGGTACATGTTCTTCAGGTTCTAGATCCAAATCCAAGGGCAGGGGCAAAAGAAATGTAAAGTGCTGGAATTGTGGGAAGGAAGGACATATGAAGAGGGATTGTGAAAATCCTAAATCTAAGAGGGAAGATTCTGAGGCTTCATGCAAGGAGGCTAACACTGCCACGTCAGATGAATCGAGTGGATGTGATGGTGATGTTTTGTCTGTGTCTTCGCTCAGACGGTCATACGATGATCATAAGGACGAGTGGATGCTAGACACAGGGGCATCTTTTCACATGACTCCTCATCGGAGTTGGTTCACTAGCTACAGGGAGTGCGATGGTGGTCAGGTGTTTATGGACAATGGCTTTGCCTGTAATGTTGTGACTGTTGGTATGGTGCACATCAGGATGTTTGATGGGGTGGAGCGTACCTTGACAGATGTGAGGCACGTTCCTAATTTGAAGCAGAATCTGATTTCTCTTGGTGTACTTGAGGTAAAAGGATGCAAATGCACATGTATTGATGGTGCTCTTAAAGTTTCTAAGGGGGCACGGGTAATCATGAAAGCGCAACGACTCGATCATGTTTACAGGTTGATCGGGAGCACTTCAAAAGGTGGAGCTACAGTGGATGTAGCGGATTCCACTTTTGCACGTGTGTGGCATGATGGGCATGGCCACATGAGCGGGCAGGGCAGGAAGGCTGAGACGTGCGGACACGGATACAGAGCAGGTGGAGCAGCCACCTGTGTGAAAAATCATACGGCATAATCGCAGGATATCGGCGTGGTACATGGACGACTCTAATATCGCAGAGGATTCATCTTCTATTCTGATGGCTCTAGGTGAGCCTGGTGCTGAGAAGTGGAAGGTGACTATAGGCGATGTGATGGATACGTTGTACCAGACCGACATATGGGAGCGGGTGGAGCTTCCAGTGGGGCGGTGAGCGGTTGGATGCAGGTGGACCTTCAGGAGGATACAGTATAGATACAAAGCGAGGTTGGTAGCGAGGGGTTATTCTCAGAGAGAAGGGATCGGCTTCTCAGATATATTCGCACCGACGGTATAACATGTATTTATCAGATCCGTGATTGATGCTGGTTGGCCAATGTGATCTTGAGCTATGATGTGATGCAGAAATAAGAGAAGAGGTCAAGAAGCTACATGGTTGAAGATTGAAGACATGGTGGAGATTGTTGCGAGATGTCTTAAATCTGAGTCCTTTCGCAACTGGGATGCGGAAAGGAGTTTCGCGGATTTCGTGTCGTAAGTCCTTTCGCAACTAGGATGCGGAAAGGAGTTTCGCGGATTTTGTGACGCAGGTCCTTTCGCAACTGGGATACGAAAGGGAAGTTGCCAAAACTATAAATTGGAGTCCCTAGGGCTATTCTAATATTATTCTAAGACTTCCTAAAGGTATTCTAAAGGGTTCTAGGGTTATTAAAGGGTGTAGCAAGGGTGAGATTCGAGGTTGTTCGAATCGGGTAAGTCCTTTCTCTTTGTAATTGATGCTTTCATAGTGGTGGTCTGTCGCTTTGTGCCGTGGTTTTTTCCACATTAAATCTGTATGTTCTCTTCTTCTTCTTTTTTGTGCTTGGTGCCATTGGATTGCTATCCTAGATCTAGATCCGTGTGATTCAGGCCAAAAATCCCAACACAAACATGTTCGTGAGTGTTAGGTTTTAATTCTTGTGCAATGTATATGCAACAGGATGTGTGTAATGTTGTGATAAATGTAGTGCTCATGGCAAGCTTAGATTCAGGCTGGATAAATCCACCCTAATTTCTCTCATTGATGAAGCGATAAACTAGCCGGTCCAAGTTTCTGATGGCAGGGTTCAACTACGTCGGTAAGTCACAAAGCATACCTTTGTACTGATTGGGTGTTGAATGCTATTAATGCAATGCGATGCGTCTAATGTTTTTATGTGATACAATGTGTATTACTATGTTAAATGCAATGCCTACAACATGCTTTGGTTCGTGCTGGATAAATCTGTCCTAACTTCTCCACTTGTTGTGCGCGAACTAATTGATTAGGGTTTCTGACGGGCAAGATCGGATTATATCGGCAAGCTATAGAGCACATGCTTGAGGTGATTAGATATGAAATGCTATGTAATACAAGTTAATGGATGAGATGAGCATAGTGGTTAAGAAGGGAATGAGTGTCGCGTAATGTTAATGCGGGAATAGATGAAACCGATTGAAAGTTGGATGGCTAGATAGATGGTTATGTCTTAAGAATTGGTTGAGTGACTAGGATTAGGGTTTAGATTGCTCTATGGTTGGGGATCATACTAGGTTGGGTTGGACTCGGGTTAGGCTCTCTTTCCTACTCTTTTACTCTCCTTGGTGGAGGGACGAGATGATATTGTTGGGTGCTTGGTCGAGGTGAAAGGCCCTTCTCACTAGATGCTTCCGGCGTGTCCAAATGGGAAGGAGAGGGGACTATTTATAGCCTCCAATCCCAGTCATCCATACTTCGTGGTGGGCTCCATCGTGCGAGTTCTTAATTGATTCGGATTACCGGAAAATCATTGACTGCGGTTACAAGAAAAGTGCATCCCTCATAGGGAACAATTGGGGCTACCTTGGAAGTTCTTGATTAGTATAATAAGGTCCCGCCTACTTTTATTGGCTTGTGGGAGATGTATATGTGTAGATCTTGGTGCATGTTATGGGCACACTCAGGCCGTTTGATTTTCTTAATCTTATCGTAAATGGCTACAAATGGGACATCATTATTTTTTACCATTGTTTGGCCTCCAAAACCATGTAAGGTCATGTGAATTCCATTTGTTTATATACACTAAGAAACGATGGGCCTATTGCGATGAATATGTTACATCCATGCCATCCATCTGTTCCATATGCTCATTTTAGGTCACGAGTTCAAAAATGAGATAAATCCAAAGATCAAGTGGACCACACTACATAAAATAGTGATCATAATAGACCTCAATCGTTAAAAGCTAAAACTTTCCTAGAGCCCACAGTAATATGTATTAGTCATATAGGCATACATAAAAAATAAATCATATAATTGACTTGATCCAAAGCCTTTGCAACCCCTAATAAAGTTATCAACAATAGGAATTCAATTTTGATTATTTACTATTTTATAGTTCACTGGAGCTTTGGATCTGGCTCACTTTTGGACTCATGCCCTAAAAGAGGGGGCCAAATGGATGAACGGCATGGATATGACATATATATATATATATATATATATATATATATATATATATAGAGAGAGAGAGAGAGAGAGAGAGAGAGAGAGAGAGAGAGAGAGAGGCGCTCACCTGCGAACCAGTTCGTACGTACTACGTACAAACTTTTTTGAGAACCCATCATACGTGATGTGGATCCAAAATCTGAACCGTTCATGTGAAGCAGCACCGAGTGAAACCCTCCAGGACCAAGTTTTACTTTTATCTAAAACTTTTATCCACACTGTCCATAGCAAAGTGAAATTCAAATCAAGGAAAGAAACTGTTTACATTTTTTACGGTCCACCAAAGTTTCAGATCAAAGTGAAAATTCATACTATGAGGTTTCATGAGGTTCTGCTTCATGTGGACCGTTCAGATTTGCGAGATTCATCACGTATGATGGGTTCTCAAAAAAGTTCGGACGTAATAGGTACGAACTAGTTCGCAGGTGAGCGTTTTCCTATATATATATATATATATATATATATATATATATATATATATATATATATATATATATATATATATATATATCACAGTGGGCCCCACATTTTTGTGCCCAAAATATTTTCAGCCTTAGTTTTGTGCCAAAACATTCGGTTTGTCAACATCAGCTCTGGGATAAGAGTAATAGTTACAAATGCACGTAATTATAACCATTTTCCAATAGATTTACATTGCAATTTAAAAATCAAACAGGCTATTAGAGTTTGAACATACAATCATTTATTTATTTTGTTGCCCAACTAACTTACAGATGCGTGCCTCACCTAGCAAGGATAAGGGCAGATCCGATGGAAGCCATATATGAAGTGGACTCACTTGTTAAACCCACTGGATCTCCAAGAAGAGCCTACTCGTCTAACCAATGGCATTGGGCGGGCCCTACCTGGCTCAAACTTGAGCCATGATAGTGCTGAAAAGGTCTTGGACTTAGGGGCAGCCCTGTAAGAAAAATAATAAAATAATAAAAGGTTTGAAAATAGACGATCAAGAAACATTAAAAGGGGGCCCAGTTTCGGTAGATCCCTAACTGTTGGGCCCACTGTGATGTATGTGTCTTACATCCACACCGTCCATCCATTTTGAAAGATCATTTTATGGCATGTTCTTAAAAACGAAGTAGATATCAAGCTCATGTCGACCACACCACAGGATACCGTCATTATTGAATCCCCACCATTAAAAACTTCATAAGGGCCAAAGGAACATTTTTTTACCATCCAACCTGTCGATATCTACACTAATTATTGTGCGACAGTTACCACTAGATAACAGTAGAAAACAAAGACTTGGGACTTTAAAATTTCTATCCATGGATAGTTGTAAAAGCCATAAATAGAAACTCCTGTCGTACCCCTCTTATGGTACGCAGATTTGTTGAACAACTCATTGAATGACCAAACGATCTCTACCCCTGCACACGTCCTGTGGGCATAAGTGCATAACCAAAGGACATGGAAAGTCTTGTTTAGAAATTTACAACACATCTGAAACTGCATGTAATCCATACATGTACGTTGGATGGAAACCCACACGTGAGTGTCCTTGAACAGTCCATTCTTCTGTGCATAGGTTGCCAGTTTGATGACTGGTCTCGGCAGGACATTGGGCTGGCCCTCGGTAGGACGGGCGTGGATTGGTACTACCCTGCCTGTCCAGAGCTCGGCACCGTCCGGAGCTTGGAGGAGCCACTGACATTCATGGGTTTTAACTAGAGCTGGGTATCCAGTTGAGTCGGACTGAATTAGGGCTGACCCAACCCAACTCGGTTTTGAAATAGACCTGACTCGAACTTAACCTAATACCGAGTCCAGTTTGCTTAACTCAATCCGAATTTAGGTCTGGCCTGGACCAACCTTGATCGAGTCTGACCCAGTGACAGGAACCAAGTCAGGTCGAGTGCGGCAGAGTACGGCAGCGTAAGTTATATTAGATTTACAATATATATATATATATATATATATATATATATATATATATACGCGCGCACGGAAACACTCACCTGCGAACCAGTTCGTAGGTACTATTTACCAACTTTTTTGAGAACCCATCATATGTGATGGGGATCCAAAATCTGAACCGTTCATGTGAAGCAGCACCTCGTGAAACCCGCCGAGCCCAAGTTTTACTTTGATCTAAAACTTTGATGGGCCATGAAAAATGAAAACAGTTTCCTCCATTGATTTGGATTTCTCTTTGCTATGGCCCACCAGAATTTTAGATCGGGGTAAACATTTATCACATGGGGTTTCATGGGATTCCACATCACATGGACCGTTCAGATTAGACACCCATAGCACGTGTGCAAAGGTGCGCACCTGCATAGGTGCGCAGGGAGCAGCATGACTCATATATATATATATATATATATATATATATATATATATATATATATATATATATATATATATCCATTGCTGCACAAAATAGTGAAACTATTATACATATTTTCTTATGCAAGAACTAACTATTAACCACATCTATCAAATTAACAAAACTTCAAAAAATAAAAATAAAAAACAAAACCGTAATCTCTACCGCATTGTACGGTGCACACGACTGGGAATCGCACTATAATAAGCAAAATATGCAAAAGAAATCAAATGAGATATCAGAAATCAAGCCAGAAATAATGAATCAAAAGTGGAAAGTAGAAACGAGGTGGAGATTGGACAACCTTTTGCTAAAAAAATCACTTCGATTTCCACCCCATGAGTTGAAATTGGAGCTATGACCTGGAACCCAAGAGAACCAATCCTCTTTTATGCAGAGAGAGAGAGAGAGAGAGAGAGAGAGGGAGAGAGGGAGAGAGATCTCCGTGTCTTCTACATTTTGAATAACTCTCTGTATTGAATGCCCTACTGATCATGTTTTTATATTTTGCTGAAGCAGAACTGAACTCAGACGGATTATTGAATTCAATTGACATGTACTGGTTTTCAGGTTCACGGGCATGAAAAGAGTGAGGCTGTGCTGACAGTAGTCTGTGAATGATTGGAAATACTTGAACCTGAGTCAAGTCAGGTTTATGATTGAGTCGATTCAGTAAGTCAGATTTTGGATCGAGTTGAGTTGAGTTACTGGGTGACCTAGACTTGACTTGGTTTAAGTTCAGATTGAGCAAAGTCTACTCGATTTTGATAGACTCATCCACTCCCGGTTCAAGTCAAGTTGGGTCTAAACAATGGATGAGTCGAGTCTGCCAAGTCGACTCGTCCCATACCTAGCTCTAGTTTTATCCACATAGTTTCCATTTTGACATTATTCCAAGGTATAAATCCAAAAATCAAGCATATCCAATGCTCAAGTAGACCACATAGTGGTGATAATGATGTCCACCGTTGAAACCTTCCCAAGAGCTATGGCCAAGCTTATTTGCCATTCAACTTGCTCATACAAAACCATCTTGGATCTCAAAAAGTTTTTAATGGTGTGCGCTTAATCCTCCCCATGTGGTTCAGTTGAGCCTTGGATTTACTTTATTTTTGTTTTTTTACTTTAATATGATGTCCAAATGGATAGGTAGGGTGGATGAAACCCGTACATGTCAATGACTCCTAATAGGGAAGCAGACTGGCTGGTGTACCAACATCACCAAATTTTGTGGGTCCCATCATAAGGTATGTGTTATATCCAAGCTGTCCATTAATTTTGCAAGCTCTTTGTAAGGCCTGGGTAAAAAACTAAGACAAATCCAAGTGGACCACGCTGAAAAAAGTAATGGGGGACTGAACGTCTACCATCCAAACCTTTTTAGAGGTCATGAAAGTAGTGGGGGATTGAACGTCTACCATCCAAACCTTTTTAGATATGATATTTTATTCTCTTTTTTACTCATTGGGGTATGTGTCTGTGTGATCTTATAAATAGAATTGTTGGAAAATAAATATTATTGTAGGCCTTACGAATGTTTTAAAGGTGAGAATCATTATTATTCGTGGTGTGGTCTACTTTAGCTTTTGATATGACTCATTCTTTGGCTCATGCTCTGAAATGATCACTCCAAATTGATACAAGGTATGTTAGCACTTTGACTTCCCACGGCAAGTACCCACACCAGCCAAGTCGATGGTGTGTGCTGCACCAGCTTAATCCTGAGGACAGACCGGGCAGTACCCAGTGCACGTATACGCAGTACTGCGCCACCCGGGCGGGCCCCACATCACTATCATGCGTTGCCACATTGCCCCTACAAGCACAGCTAATCGGACAATCAGAACCGTCCATCCTATAAGCAGTATTCTAGATGGCCTATGATCCAATAACCATGCCGATATGATGGTCCCCACTCATATATATTTTCAAGTTTAACGTGGTTGAATGCGAGCCACTGAAAGTTTGAACTCCCAAAGTGGGGAATGATATGTTGGAGCCAACCATCTATCCTAAACATGTCAGTCAGGCTGGATGGTGGATCAAAACCCCCACCTTGGGCACTGTCTTAACTGGATCATGATTCAAAAAATACACTTTATATCCGTCACTCTCCCACCTTCTCCCCATCGATGTCAACAGCTAACTACGTTCACTTTTGGAAGACCAAAGCCCAGGATTCGTGATTTTATCTGATCATATTTTTCTATCGTTTTCCAATAAAAAGCCGTACACGGTCCTGATCCACTTGCTGGTCTTACAAGTGTGCAGTACAACGGTGGTTCTATCGGACTGGAAATCAGTGCCGACCCCTCCTGTGCCTGCCCAAGTCGGTATTGGTTGGTCCCGTGGATACCATAATAATGCATGCGTTTTGTACGTACGTTCCATCCATTTTTCTAAGTAATTTTAATGCATTATAAAAATAAAAAACAGATCTAAGGGGCTATGGATTTGAGGGGATTTTAAATTCCATGGTTGTTTAGCACCGGTGGTTTCAAATTCAAGGTTTTCAAATCCTCTAAAAAAGGGGTTTCAACTGGTACAGGAGAGTTTGGATTACATCAAATTTTTTTTGAGAGTTGCATGTGTAACACGTGTGTCATTATATATTAAATTATTTGGCAGATGACTTACTAATGATATTCCAAAACAACTAGATTATCAATTTTATCACTATAATTACTTTAATATTATGATCAACGCCATCTAAACATTGTCCATGTCAATTAACCATTTAAAATTGTTGGTTAGTCACTCAAACATATTCTTGTACTTGTGGCTCATCCAAGACTTAGAATTTCATCACTTTCCTGTAGAGTATATATTTCAGCAGGCTTATTAAAACCATTGTGTAAAGTTGATTTAGTAATTAAATACAAACACTTGTAAATATACCATGCATGACTACTTTTGGATTAAAGTTGATTATCAATTTAAGGATTTCAAATCTAATGGGTCCCGAATCCGGGGGGTTGTAAGAGTTTTGGAGGCTGTAAGAAGTTTCCAAATGTCGCTTTCAATCACTACCGTTTCCTAGACTTCACCTGAGAATTGGATCTGCCTCATTTTTAGTATCATGCTATAAACTGAGCTGGGAAAATGGATGGACCGCGTGGATAAAAAAATAAATCACGGTGGGCCCACCGCACCGTTCTCCGTACGGGATTGGTCACGGCCAAATCCGAGTCCGATTCTATCACATTAAAACAGAGACGGGTCTATCTTGTTGTTTATGCAAAGGCTGCTCCAGAAACAGTACTCGGGAGGGGAAATAGAAGAGTCATTCTCACTTTCAAGGGAACTGATATTATGGATCCATCTCTACTGTAATATGGTAGATCTCCTTTTCGTAGTAATTGTATAAAGGTATAATGTAGATCTTAACCGTACAAATACAGGTACCTAGTTTGGATGACACATATATAAAAAATTATCCAAAAATATTTTCTTAAATACTGGATTAATATCCTTCATATGGACGGTAGAACGCAAAATATTTAAATGTATGTAATTAACGAGAGAAGGTGGAAGAAAATGGACGAATAGATTCTTCCAGTTAGCTCGTTTTTCCAATCATGATAGATGGACTCAGAGAGATTATATGGTCGGTCCCGATCTACCATCTACCCTTCCACGTGGACGGTATAGAGAAGCTCTGCCATATGATAATATAGACGAGCTCTATCGTATAATTTCATTTTCTGGGAAATTTCAATTGACACTGTCCTCGCTGCGGGTGAGAAAGGTTATCGCTGAAAGTCACAAAGCGGAAAGGGAAACAACCTCAGGCCTTTTTTATCCCAGGAAAATGATACGGTAGAGTTGGGAGAATTTGAATACTGTAAACACGTCTCTCTACAGTATACGTGGCATATTGACGTCTCAATCAAAACCGTCCATTCATTCAATATACTATAGATGGTAAATGATTCAGAAAAATATACATACTAGGAAGTTTTGAACATGTGATAGATGGCCTCTAAATGAATGGAAGGTATAGAAAATTTCAACGGTCGGATTTAGTAAGAGTAGTAAAGAAAGATGATGATTCCGATTAATTTATAAATGTCAATGAAAAAGGAAAGGAGATACTAGATGAACGGTCTCGATCGACGCATCACTCTGCCATCTGGAGCATGGAGTGCTGGCTCTACCATAGTAAAACTGTACTAGCGCAGCAGAGCTGCCCTATCATCTGCGTCCGACTCAGCAGCTCTCACATCATCTCTCTCTCTCAGCTGCAAGCAATTACATCCATCTTTCACATCTGCAGTGGCTCTCAGCAGCAGCTTGGAGCCGCAAAATCTCAGTGGAAGATTTCAAGGAGAAGAAGAGAAGAGATCTCCATTTTTCCAGTAACTTCTACTAAATGCTACTCTCTTTCGTCACTCTAAAACGAAAATCGTTTCCAAATCACTGCAGCATTCCTTCATTTCTAGGGTTTTTTTTTCCTCCATCAATGTCTTTGTTTCCTTGTATTTGGAGCTCTGATATGTCTCTCTGTCTCTGTCTCTCTCTCTCTCTCTCTCTCCTTCCTACAGAAGGTGTCAATGTGTTGAAATCTTGTGATTTTTCGGCTCTTGATCTTTCGTAATCGGGACAGGAGACGAAAAGATGTTCGGATTTTCTCGCCGTCGGATTAAACTCGGAAGGTAAGATTTCCCCTCTCTTATTTTCTTTCCTCTGCTTTTCTTTTTCTCTGCTATCAGTATTTGGATTTTCTTGATGTCAAAAAGTTTGTATGTTGTCTTCTGTGATCATTTCCATCAAATGCAGTAATCGGTGCATATCGGGATTTAAAGCATTATAGGTCATTTAGAAATGTAGGAGCAGAACTGCAAAACCATACAATCCCTGCATACTATTTGCATGTAAATTTCATCTAAGTCATCTAACGATCAATCTCTGTCCATTGGATTTTTCCTTAGGGCCCAATTCCACCCCCCCTTTTCCCCTTCTCAAAGAGTAGTTCTGTTCACTGTGGTAACTTGTAGAATGTTACTTGTGTGGAGGTGGAAATGAAAAGGAAAGGAAATAGGCTGGGGAAGCATTGTATCCACCCCCTACCGACCTATCCAATTGGTTTGCAAATCCTCCTCCATAATGCAACAAGCCCAACATTTTGGACCTGACTTGCAAAATCAAAGGAAGCACCTGCTGAACATAGCGGCTTCAAATATGCCTACACTTGGAAACATTTCAAAATTCTGTGATATATGTTAGAGTATATTATCGTAGTTTACGATATCTAATTAGATTAAGGGTGTGTTTGGATTCGCGGAAACAACAGTAATGTGCTGTAATATATGGTAAAAAAGTAATGATTATCATTACTACCATAGTCAAAAGTAAAATAAAATAGTGGCTGTATACAATACTCCCCTTGCAATCCCACTTCGAACATGTAAAGTACTTTAGTTAGTTGGATATACTTTGATGTAATTCTATCAATGTGTTAAATTCGGACCGTTAATCCATTTTGCAATATTATTGTAGGGTGTGTCCCCAAAAATGAGCTTGATCCAACACTTTTGTAGACCCCAATAAGTTTTCAATGGCAGGTCTTCAATACCCTTAGTAGCTGTGGTGTGGTCCATTTCCGCTTTGTATCTGCCTCATTTTTGTCTCATTCCATTAAATGATCATGTAAGAGGGATGAACGGTATGGATATGACCCATACATTATGGCGGGGCCTACGAAACTATGTCACGTCAACACACGTTGCCAATCTATATGATGCGGTGATTCAGAAGGATTACCTTGATTTGACATTTTGCAATATCCAATCAATGACAAGGAATAATAATGTGAGTTTTCCATCACATTACCACAGTAGTCCATCATCCAATCACACCCTAAGGATATTTCGTTATTTTTTTATGATGTGTATATATTAGGATCTCTTCAGATCCCTTATAGATCTCCCATCTCCTTTGTATATTCAGTTGTTATTAGAGAAATAATATAAGTTAGATTTTTCACAATGTAGTCTCTGTGGCTTAACACGGTATCAGAGATCCCAATCTAGGGCCTTTGATATGCTTATGCCTTGCATTTACAACTCTCGACAACCCTCGCTTCTTCACAACCATACACATTGGAAATCCATCGCCACATCCCATCGCCATTGATTTGGCAACGATGGCCATTGATTAGATCTGACAATGTGTTTGCTATTGATCCCGCCATCCGTTTTCGTGTATATTCTTCAGTGCTCAGACCCTAGGAGCAAGGTATTCTGTATTGGTTGCTGTGCCCATAATGGTCACCACCATTACCGATATGAGTGTTGGTCGGCATAACGACTATTATGACCCCTGTAACGGTTGAAAAAATTGTCTGCAAAATTCTGAAAAAATATTTAGAAAATTCTGAATAATGTAAATATTTCAAATATGTATTCATTTTTTATTTTGAACATGTTTATGTTAACTTAACGGTCCACTCTTTGGTGAGAGTGCGGGTTATCTGGTGAATTTATGAACATGGTTATATGTTTCTAATGTTTACACATTACAATCAAGCATTAGAACTAGAAATCAAGAAAAAAGGCATAAATAGTACTTTTTAAATTTTTTTGAAAAAATGGCCCTTGGAGCTTCTGTTCGCTCAAATCGCTTCAATTTATAGTTTTAATCTAAAAAACTATAGTAAGTGTGGTCGAAATCTGATACAGAATGATCTGTAAGAAAGTTTTTGGAATGTGAAAAGTGGAAAAATGAGGAGAAAATGTGATTTAAATAGAAAAAAAAGTGGCTGCTTTCGACTGTTACGGGAGTAACAGTTGTTAAATAGCATATGCGATCGTGTTTGATTGCATATGCCTGTGCGCATATGCGATCGCACAATCACATATGTGGTCGCACATTTTTTTTTTTTTTTTTTTTTTTACATTTTTAAAAATTTTTTTTTAAAAAAATCAGAATAAATTATTATGTCATTGCCCCTTGAAATACATTTAATTTAAGTAAAATAAAACCAATTACATTTACATAATGAATTAAATATTAACTATTAAGTTATCATTTATCAACAATTCTACATTCTACAATATAGTTAACTTTATAACTTAACATTTAACAAATATGAAATATCAATATTCAACATTCAACACTACATATAATCAGTGTTCGAGTTGTCGGTATCGCTACAAGTTTCGCTAACTGGAGATAAAGATATAATATCATTATTGCCGATAATATCGCCGATAACCGGAAATGTGCAGAAAAATGGCGAAACATGGGGAAAATGATGGAATTTTTCAGTGAAACTTCAGAGCATATGCGTAAATACACATATTTGCATATTTAGGAATAAAAAAATTACAAAAAGAATGCATTAAATAATAAGTTTTCATTTAATGGGGCCCAAAAAGTATGCTCTGTTGTAAGAAATCACTCCAATTGTAAGTTTCTAACCAAAATGAATTCATGTAATACAAATGCAACTAGCATATAATAATTAAGCCATGCAAAAGTTAATGAAATAAAAAAGTACACCTTTCTTGAGACATGGAATCTATATAGTGGTATACTTGGTGATGGATGGCTTGGATATGACACTTGTTTGACATATTGACGCATCCATCCAATTTTCCGGATCATTTTATAGTATAAGCCCAAAAAATAGGTAGATCCAAATCTCAAGTGGACCACATCACAGGAAACAATGTTAATTGAATGCCCCCACAAGTTTTGCATCAAATTGGTCTATATGACCTAATCAACAGGTTGAATGTCAAATAAACATTACAATGAACCCTGAGAGATTTTTAATGTTGGGCATTCAATCGCTACTATTTCCTGTGGTGTGGTCCACCCGAGAGTTATATATGCTTGATGTTTTGGATCAAGATCTAAAATGATCTGAAAAAATGGATGGATAGCGTAGATCAAATAAATACATCACGATTAGGCCCATATAGCACCAACCACTAGCCATCTGGCTAACTTCACTAGCCAAATCATGTCCTGGCGTAAGGACTTTGTGTACCCACCGTAACGCATCTGCTTTATCATGTTGCCAATAACTAGGTGTCTATTTGACAGTGTTCCATGGGCCCACCATGATATATGCCAGAAATCCACCCCATTCATCCATTTCAGCATATCATTTTAGTACATGGTCCCAAAAATGAGGTAGATCCAAATTTCAAGTGGACCACACCAAAGGAAACAATAATGACTGAATCCCACCATTAAAAACTTATAGGGTGTCTCAAAAAGTTTTTGATCAAGCTGATAATTGTGTTTTCGATTCTGATGAAGCATATCCAATGATCAAATGGACCACCTGAGAGGTTGGATGGCAAAAAAACATTACAATGGCCTTAGGAAGTTTATAATGGTGGGTATTTAATCACCACTACTTCCTTTGGTGTGGTCTACCTGAGATGCGGATCTACCATATTTTTGGGCTCATGCCCAAAAACTATCTGTCAAAATATATGGATGGTATTGATAAAATATATCAAATCACAATGGACCCCACGGAGCACCAAGCAACCCACCTCGAGACCTAAACGAGTTGGACGTGGGAAGTCGTGTAAATTATTACCTTGAGTGGACCAAGTCAACTCTGTGGGGCCCACTATGATTTATATACTTTATCCACTCCGTCCATCCATTTTACCATATAATTATAGCGCTTGATTCCAAAGATGAAGCATAGCCAATGATCAAGTGGACCACACCGCAGTGAATAGTGTGAATTGAACATCTGTCGTTGAAAATTTCTTAGGGGGCATAGAAGTTTTGGATCCGTGTGATTTTTGTTTTTTCCCTTCATTGACGACTATGTGATCTTATGAACAACTTGGATGACAAATAAACATCACTATGGCCCCAGGAAGTTTTCAACGATAGGAATCATTGTCCTCTCTGCTTTCTATGGTGTGGTCCACCCAAGCTCTGGATCTGTCTCATTTTTTGGCTCATGACCTAAAATAATCTCTCCAAATGGATGGGCCGTGTGGATATAACAAATACACCATGGTGGGGTCCACGGAACTTGGTGACATCCACGCCACATCGCCACCGTAACACCTAATCCGCGGACGCACGCTCCGCGCGTAACACCTAATCCGCGAACGTGGATTTCCTGCGAAAGTCGAAGTTCCTGCACTGGAAACTTGGGTGGGGCCCAACGTGATGTTTTTGAGAAATCCACACCGTAAATCTATTTTCTTAGCCCATTTTAGGACTTGAGACCAAAAGTGAGAAGGATCCAACACTCAAGTGGGCCGCACTAGAGGAAAAGGTGGGTAGGAAAATTCCTACCGTTGAAAACTCTCTAGGGTAGAAAGTGATGTTTACATGTCATCCATACCGTTAATAACGTCATTCCTACTTGGATGAACTGAAAACACAAATATTAGCCTGATTCAAAACTTCTGTGGCCCCACGAATATTTCAACTGTGTACGCTCAATACTCACATTTTAGGCCCACTTGAGCATTAAATATGGCTCATTTTTGGCCTCTTGTTGTAAAAATATTTCAGAAAACGGATGGACGGAGTGGATTTCTCACAAACATCACGGTGGGCCCCACCTAGGTTTCCAGCGCAAGAAGTTCCTGCGAAAAGCTTTCGCAGTCAATCTGCGTCCTCCCTTAAAAGGGTTTCAAAACCCTAAACTCGCGTAAAATACGCCCGTAGAAGAGGTTCCTTAGGGAACCCTAAAATCCCAAAAATCTCAAAAAATTCCTAAGTTTTCGCATGTTCTTCGTCGGAATCATCATTTGATAGGGATGTGATCAACGATCCGATTCTACAGGTACACTTCCAAAAGTTTCTTTTCCCCCCCTTTTTCCGATTTTTTTTTTCCTTTTTTGGTACTTACGCAACCCCGATATTATCGTCCCTTCTATTGTCGAAAAAGAGTTGTTGGCACTTGACAGGGCCGTGATTTCTGGTCGACAACTGTATTTTACATGAAAAATCGATAAAATCGCCGAATATTCGCCGATATTAGGAAGAGACGAAAAAAGTGAGTTTCGGTGTCGCAACTCCGGCGATACCGATAATATCGGCGATATTATCGATTTTTCGCCGATAATATGAACACTGCATATAATGATATACATCAACAATCAACATCAACACACTTAGTAAACAAAATGAAGAAGTTATTTATTTATTATTTATCTAATCATATACATTGATCTAGTTGCCATTGTGGCATATCACCACCAGGTCCACCACCACCACCACCACCACCATCATCATCATCATCATCATTCGAGTCATCTCCTTCTTCCACATACACTTCTTCTTCTTCCGTTTCTTCATCATCTGTATGTATTAATACTTCATCAACATCCAATGGTGGATGATCATCATTATCACCATCTCCTTCTTCCATCTCCTCAATCTCTTCAACGGGTAGACGGCTACTACTCGCCCCCCGGCTCCCCCCATCTTTCGCCTTCAAGTGGAACTACCTTCACCAGGTGTCGATCCGTATGCGACATCTTCAACTTGTGCCCATGTTAGGTCCTCTCCAGCAAATACCGGGTCCTCCGTCTCTACGAGCCATTCGTTATCTGCATTCAACTCATCTAAGCAGATAGGGTTAAAGAAACCGGGCTTTTCTTTCCTAGCTTGGAATTGTTCTCGCAATTTTTGATTGTATTGAACGAAAACCAAGTCGTTCAACTTTTTTTACTCAAGGCGATTCCTTTTCTTGGTATGAATCTGTAAGAAAGAAAGCGCATTTGGTATTAGCTATTTAGGTAATTAATTTAGCTTAGGCCTTACACTGAAAAATTGAAGTTTAGTAGTTTACAATTACTAAACAGTAAACAGTCTAAACTTATCGCCTAGAACGTGCTCCAATTGCTCTCGCAACCACTGGCAGAACATGTGAGTCCGAGAATCCTTATAGCCAACTTCTTTAGAGCTGGATCCTTCCTATTCGGGTCCACTCTATAGGCAGCCCACCAGTCAGCTGAGAAAAATAGTTTAAGTAGGTTAGAGAGTAGAGACACTTTGTAGAAAAAACTATTTGTAAGATACTAAGAGTCTAAGACTGACTTTCATAGAGTAGTACTAGTACTTACTGGGTAATTTCATTGTCCGATGTCTTATTACGATATCCCTTGAGAATATCCCCTCACTTTTTGTGTAGAAGTCCAGCAAAGTTGAGATTCTGTCCTGTTCTCCTCTATCTGGAATCATTCTTTCCAAGACATCAATAAATCCAACCATATGCATAGTTAGTACTTCTGCTGGATCAACAGAAGTGAATAAACAGACTGGGTTAAGGATGTAAGCAGCCGAATATGATGGAGATGACATTTGACTGCCCCATCTTCTATCTATAATATCTAAAATTGGCTTGTACTCATGGTCTCTATGGTTAAAATGGTCCATGATCTTATTTTTCGCCCTCTCCATCGTATCATATATGTATCCCATTGCAGGTTTCTCATCCTCGTCCACCCATCACAACACAGTGACTAAGGGCTCGGATGCTTTTAGTGCCTTTATCACTTGAGTCCAAAAACTTTGAGAAAGAATTGTTTGTTGAACCCGTTTTCCTTCAGCTTTCTTTGACCAAGGCCCACTTGTAAAATCGGCCGACACTACAAAGCTTCTAAGTTTTGATTTCTTTGCATGTAGCCTTTGTAGTGTTAAAAAGGCTGTAGCGAAACGGGTGACTACTGGACGTAGCAAGTTACCTCCAATGTGTTTTCTCATTAGACTGAGAAGAAGGGCGTGTTTGTACATAAAGACCGTGATTCTTCTAGCCTTTGCAATCACATTTATAAATAATCTACCTATATCTTCTAACATAAGATCAACACAGTGGGCCACACGGGGGGTCTAAAATAAACGTCGCCTCTTCTCCATAAGAAGACCACTGACCATTACATACGAGGCTGTGTTGTTTGTAATTATTTGTATAACATATTGCTCACCTATTTCTTCAACTACACTATCTAGTAAGCTAAACAAATATTCTCCTGTGTGTGAATGACCCGATGCATCCACGGACTTAAAGAACATTGTCCCAGCTGGACAATTTACCAAAAGGTTAATTAGAGACCGACCGGATCTATCGGTCCATCCATCAACCATTAGTGAACACCTATATGTTTTCCACGATTCCTTATATTCAGCTATGAAGGATCATGTATATTCAACTTCAGTTTTGAGGCATGTCTCCCTCATTTCATGATATGAAGGAGGTTTAAGCCTATGTCTAAATTGACCTATAGCCTCAACCATTACTTTGAAGCTTCTCGATTTAACGGCATAGAAAGCAACGCCGGTTTGGTAAAACCACTTAGCAATATATTGAATAGTGGTCTTCCTATCTTTTTGTTTATATCGGTTCTCTAAAGTTGTTTGAGCCGGCCCTTTCCCTCTACCCCTTTGGTCGATCACATCCTTGGGGTGTGCTCTGCACCATCTATCCATGGGTCCATGCCCTCGGGCTCTTTTCGAGCCTGTTGGTTGTACTTGTGGTCTAGACCGGCCTGTCGAAGTAGGGGGAGTGAGACTAGCTTCATCTACATTAACTACGTTTGTATCTTCATACGCATCTTGTTCCAAATATTCTTCCTGACGTAGGGCACTATCGCATCTCTTTCTTGACTGTTTTTCCATATATTCCATGATCTCCCTTCGGATTTCTGGAGTAATTTTGTCGTGTGCTTTTGCATTTGACCCTGGTAAATGTGCAAGGTGTTGCTTGTGCCTTGCAATGCCACCTGAACTCACAAACCCACATAACTCACGTACTATGTGCGTCTTTTCCGTAATACTACGGTAGTGCCCATACTTCCAACCCGGGTAATTCGACTTGGGTTTTAAAGAGGAAGATTGAGAAGAAGATATTATGTTGGTGCCTAGGTGGTGTGTGTGTATTGATTGCTAGTATAAAAAGTAAACTAAAAACTAAAGTAAAATTACTAAAGTAAGAGACTAAGTAAGAGACTAAGTAAGACTAAAGTAAGAGACTAAGTAAGAGACTAAGTAAGACTAAGTAAGACTAAGTAAGACTAAAGAGTAAAGAGATGAAAGAGACTAAAGAGATGGGACTTGGGAGAGAGAGAGAGAGAGAGAGAGAGAGAGAGAGAGAGAGAGAGAGAGAGAGAGAGAGAGTTACACTTGAGAGAGAGAGAGAGAGAGAGAGAGAGAGAGAGAGAGAGAGAGAGTTACTACACTTACACTTACACTTACACTTACAACCACAAGTTCCACTTGTAGAGTTGTAGTAAAAGAGAGGGGGGAGAGAGATTTACACACAAACACAAGTTACACAACAATTACAAATTTACAAAAATAAATAAATTCTTCACTTCTTGGTCTTGTCTTCACTTGACCCTTGAGTCTTGAATAGTGGAATATTGTAGACTTCACTTGTTGCCTTGGCCCTTGACCCTTGAGTCTTGAATAGTGGAATATTGTAGACTTGTAAGTTGTAAGTTGTAACAACTAACAAGTTGTGTTGTAGTTGTAACAACTAACAAGTTGTGTTGTAAGTAACTTGTATGACAAAGTAACAAACTAAAAAAAAAATTGTTAGAAGTTAGAACTTACAACTTAGAACTTGGATACATATGAATATGATTATGAATATGTATATGATATGAATCATATGATTATGAAACTTTAAGAGATGATGAGAATATGAGATAAGAAAGAGAGATAGAAACTAGAATATGAGATAACTAGATAAGAAAGAGAGATAGAAACTAGAATATGAGATAAGAAAGAGAGAAAGAAACTAGAATATGAAATAAGAAAGAGAGATACAAAGAGTCTAAGAGAGAGATAGAAACTAGAAAGAAAGATAGATACAAGAAAGAGAGATATAGAAACTAGGAAGAGATAGAAAGAGAGTTGTGTGAATATGATTATGAATGTATGATCTTTAATTTTTTATAACTTGAAAAAATTAAAAACTAGAAAGAGAGTTCAATGGATGGAGGAGCTTGGTTGTCTTGCTTGCTCTTGAATCTTGAATCCTTGTAGTAGTGTACTTGTCTCTTCCCTTGATTGAAACTTCAATCTTGAAAGAAATATGGATGGAGGAGTGGAGCTTAGGGCTTGGAATTATGTAAGTAAGAGAGTGTAAAGAATAAAGAGAGAGCAAAATAGAGATAGAGAGAGAGAGTTTGAGCTTTGAGTGCATGTAGGAGTGCTTAGAACCCCTTTTTATAGAAGAAAAATCAAGATTGAAAAAAATAAAAATCCAAACGGTCAGATTTCTGACTGTTAGCGAATATGCGATCGCATATGCTGTATGCGATCGCATACATCGCATATGCGGTCTCATATACTCGCACATGTGGCATGTGCGATCGCATATGTGCAGTGATCGCATATGCCACTGGCGCATATGCGATATGGGCTTGAGTATACGCATATGCGATCGCATATGCGAATGTGCGATCGCACATGCGAATGTGCGATCGCACATGACAACACTGGTTGTTATGCCTCGTAACGGCCTTTACGGCCCCCTGTAACGGTCGATATGATCCTCAAAAAACCAACTACCCCGTTTCACTCTCATATCGCGCGACGGCCACGATTGTTACCTATATGTATCGGCCATTACAGCCATATCGTAATGGATACGGAACACCTTGCCCAGGAGGCATCGTCTCTTATGACACCCCCTGCTCTAACCCCCTCTTGTGGTTGCCCTTTTTCCGGCACCGTATATGCAACTCCCGTCGCGGGCACTGTCACCAGAAATCCATTGCCATTTCAGACCCCTATCCACCGCAAACCCCATCGCCGTGGCTTGACAACCCCATTTACAACAGTCGGAAACCCATTTGGCACTTAGCTCAGCGCTTGTGGTAGCCCTGCGTCAAGTTTGACTTCCGGCAAACCCATCCTCATCTCCGTCTCCGACCTCCAACCATCTGCATCCATCGTTGTTGTTTGGGGTTTTTCTGTCACCGCCACATGCCCCCATTCCCATGCCTCAAAAGCCATTACTGCCTCCATCTTCATCAGCGGTGCCTTGTCCATCTTCATCAGCTACCGCTGTTGCAACCTTGTCTGGCACCACCGCACCAAATCGGTCCCTTTCAGGCACCCTTGTCCACTTCCGTGCTACTATAACCCATCTCAAATCGGCGTTGCCGAGGCATGCAGTAGTAAAATGAAGATTAGCTTTAAATTGGTTCTAGGTGAAGGAACTAACTGCAGTGGTAAAATGAAGATTAGCTTTAAATTAAGCTTCCTAGTCTCGCACATTAAAACATCTTGTGATTTCTTTTCATCTCTATCAGTATCGAATGAAACATCCTGGCATTGCATATAAGTCACCAGCTGTTTAAATGCTCAACTATTGTTATCTTTTCTATGTAATTAGGGTAGATGAACATGATTCCATCTGATCCTCACTAATTTCTTGTCTTAGGCTGAAAGTTCAGCTTGCAGATTCTACCCAGGGAACTAAGAGTCCTATAAGACATACCAAACGTCTCAGCCATTCCAATGTAAGATATATGAGAGAGTATCATACAGTGTTCCCTCAGTAGATATGCTCATTATGTTCTTAAAATTTGTGCAGGTAGAAAATGTGGTATCGGCAAGTAGTTACTCAGATGACCTCAATTGCCAATGCTTGTCAACTGGGTTTGATCTCAACAGCTGTACGTCCGGGAACTCTCAGAACTGGATGCCGTTGTCAACTGCAGGGGACAAGCCTACACCTCGCTTCAATGTAATTAATATTCTCAGTTCTTAATGCTAAGTTCACTTTACACAGTCTGCATCTTTGACATATTGTCCGAAAGAAAATTGTGAACTGGTTTCCTCAATAGCATGCAGCAACTGTAGTTGGGAGCAAAATGGTGGTTGTTGGCGGCGAATCTGGTCGTGAATTGTTAGAAGATGTTCAGGTAATAAGAGGTCATTTTCCCATTTAATTCCCATGCTGTATGGTATGAGTCATGCATTGTTGGTCTGTAATTTTCAGTTGGCATTTTTATTCATTTCAACTTCTGTTAGATTACTTGTCCCAGATGGATCGACAAATCATGAGAACTTTTCTACCTGTTTGCTGGTTCTCTGTTCAGGTGCTTAATTTTGATAAACTTACTTGGACTGCTGCTGCTCCGAAGCTGTATTTATCACCAACTAGCCTGCCATTGAAAATACCAGCTTGTAAAGGTCATAGTCTGGTATAAATCTAATACCTTCTCATTGCTTGCGAGTTATATCATACTTTTTTTCGTCTAGGCTTTTGTTGTCCATTTGCCATTTCTATATGTTACATTTCAACAGTAATTCTGAACATAAATTGTTACTGCAAAACTTAATTTAGAATGTGTTCCAATGTCCCCAAATCGCTGGTGCACTGGATATTTCAGCCGAAAGGATAGTTTCTGACTTATATGATACTTTTTTTTTTTTTTTTCCATACAGGCTATAGTTGTATGTTTTCTATTTCTATGTGTTAGTTTTAAACTGTAACTCTGAACGAAAATTGTTCCTACTAACTTAGTTTAGAATGTATACCCCAAATCACCAGTGGGCTGGATATTTCTGTGGAAAGGATGTTTATCTGGTTCTACTATGTGTTTGGGGGATGAGGACTTCAGTAACTGTGCCTTGTGGGATGTCATTTTTTCCACAAAACTCTGGAACCTTTCACGTCCAACCTGAAATGTTACAGATTAATTCTGCAGAAAAGCATGCTGTCTTCCTGGCTTTTCCAGGATATCTGAATGGAGCTGTAATATTCATGGTACCTTTGATGCAGGACATTATGATATGCGAGATTTCAGGTGTAAGATCACGTTAGTTCAGAAACAATTACACAAATTCCATATCCCACATGAAAGTCCAAACATTCAATTAAGGGGAATCTATGTGGGTCCAGGCCTACACATGATAGGGCTGGATCAATAAAAATTATGAACCAAACGATACTCAAAGATAAGAAATAATCATCCACACATGCGTAGTAATCAGTCCCTAATCCAAGGGATTCACCAATTTCAAATTAAGGAACCCTAGGGTAAGAAAAGGGGCATAAAATTGGAGATTTGAGTAATTTAGGGTTAGGTTTTGGGATTTTGGGTGAAAGCGGAGTGAAAGAGAGGAGAGAGACGAACTAGAGAAGTACTGCACGCATGAACAACAACAATGGCCCAGACGCACATGCGTGTGATCTCGGCCACACGTGTGTGGGGCCCACTATTAAGAAAAAGGCCACCTTGGTCCTGGTTGGCCAGGGATGGACTCCAAAACTCCCAAATCTCAGCTTGATCCGATGTACGGTTTGTGCGTGGTGCTCCGCCGAAGTTTCAGCCCTCCTTTAGGGCCAGATTCTGAAATTCTGCTGTGGGGAGGAGAATTGCTGCAATAGATGATTGATTCGAAATGTATATGATGGGGTGAGATGAGAAGAAGGGATGGTAGAAGATGGGTAGTAGAGATGGCGATGGATGGGGGCGAATTGGGATAGATGTGGCTTTGCACCACGATAGTTAACCCTTCGAAGAAGGGAGGGCTTCGCACCTAATTGGGCTTCACAACTCAGACAGTAGGAAAACGCATAATTTTTATTAATCTTCAATCAATGAAAAAAGCTACAAGAGGTGCCTATTTATAAGAAAATCCTACACCCCAAAACTCGCGCCATGTGCGCAACCTATTACTTGGCGATGAAGTAAAACAAAATAAAAACTAATCAAAGAAATCTAAAGTGTCCATGATGTTCTAAATAACATTAATAAGCAAAATCTAAAATATGAAATCAATCTGACTAGTGGGCCATGATCATGAGATCCCATGATGGGCTTTTCTTGACTAACGGGCCCACTCTTTTGAATCAAAACTTCGTCTTCTAGCTAGGAGGCCCTCCCTGGACGTCATCATCGATCCAGATCGACGGTGGGGCCCTCCTTCTTCTGGCGTACGTGCGTTGGGGGGGGGGGGGGGGGGGGGGGGGGGGGGGGGCGCGTGATGTCCCCATCAACCTTGTGGAGAGAATTATGATATTTCAATATTTGAGCTATTCTCTGAGTTGACTGGTAAGGTGCTATATTGTTGCTCTTGGGCATGAACATCTCTTGGAATGACTTATATGCTTGAAACCTCATGTGTGTGCTTTGATTTGCATAGGTCTCTTGGGGAAAAAAGGTACTCCTGATTGGAGGAAAAACAGATCCCGTGAGTGAGAGAGTTTCAGGTTGGAGTTACTTCATATAACTTGCTTCTTTAGTTATTCCTCACTTTGTCCTTATTTATAGCTGCTGCTGATTATCTTGCTTATTTTATTTTTTTCAGTATGGGCATTTGATATTGAAACAGAATGCTGGTCACATGTTGAAGCGAAGGGGGACATTCCGGTATTCCTTCTAACTTAAACAACAACATAAAAATAGTTTGAGGATTTCATCCTGAATAAATTCAGGCTAAGTTCTGTCTCTGCTGAATCTGCTCTGCATAATACGATTCAAATTGAGATAGGCGGGTCAGCTGAAAGCCGAACAAAATGGCTAGCATTTGGACATATCTATCTCCATGGCTTTTTGTACAAATAATTCTAATAAATTTCTGGATATCGTTTCCCAATGGTTTGAAGTCCCAACAAAGACCCTTTGTCCTGAGTCCTAGTTGTATTGCAGGTTGCCCGCTGTGGCCATACCGTGACAAGAGCAGGTTTTGTATTGATCCTCTTTGGAGGTGAAGATTCCAAAGGGAGGAAGTTGAATGATCTTCATATGTTTGATCTGAAATCTTTGACGTGGCTTCCTCTGCATTGCACGTAAGTGTTAGTCATGGTTGTGGTACAACTAATCTTGTCGGTGTTATATGGAATTCAAACCTGTTCTACAGCTATCGGATGACTTATTATTATTATTGTTGTTATTATAATTGTTATTAGTATTATTATTTTGATTTTTGAGTTTTATGTGAGTTAACTTTATCATTGGTTCACTAAAACTTAAAGAATATGAGCATCGAAGTTCTATAAACTGAACTCAGGCAGTGTCAATATGCATGCACAGAGGGACAGGGCCATCTCCAAGATCGAACCATGTAGCTGCTCTTTATGATGATAGAATTCTTCTTATTTTCGGCGGGGCATCGAAGTCCAGGACTCTAAATGACCTATATTCGCTTGACTTTGAAACAGTATGTGAAGTTTAGATACTACCAGCATTTTCAATTTGGTTTTCTTGGAAGATGTGTTCAGACAAGTTCAATCTTAGATCCATGGAAAATAGCATCTTGGCTCATTATGCTCTTACAAATATTTGATGTGCACTTTTTTCTTCCGTCAGATGGTATGGTCAAGGACTAAGATCAGAGGGTTTCATCCAACACCTAGAGCTGGTTGCTGTGGAGTTCTATGTGGATCTAAATGGTATATTGCAGGGGGTGGGAGTAGGAAAAAACGTATGTATCAATCTCTGTAAGTTTTGCCTGCAATTATTAAATCAATAGTTATGATTGTTAGGATATTTATTCTGTATATTATTTTCCTGCAATATGGAGGGGATAGGCTTGGCATGGAGGTGAGATACGGTGGTCTTGTTGATGATTGTAAGGTTGAGATTTCTTAGGGATGTTGGTCTTGTTGATGATTGTAAGGTTGAGATTTCTTAGGGATGTTGGTCTTGTTGATCATTGTAGGGTTGAGACTTCTTAGGCCTAGCATTATGCATCTTGAGCTCATCAGCACACCTATAATCAGTTCTGCAGGAGTTCAGATGGATATTGCACTGCTCATCATTCAAATTCGATGTGTTTGTCCTTTTTTTTTTTGCCCTTTTGCTACACCAAATAGACCGTAGTGGACTAATGGTTTGTGTGAATTACTAAGAAGAAAATGCTTATGAAAATCTCAAATTAAAAGAGAATTATGAAACTAAAAAACTAGAATTCAAGTTAGGTCATGCTTTTAACCACTTAGTATTCTCTATTTTTTTCCCCCGAGGAAATGGTGGGCCTGTTTTGCATAGGGTGAAACCAAAACATGGAAATGGAAAACACCCTGGAATCCTCAAATCAGGGAAATGTATGGAAAAGGAAGGATATCCTTTTCCTTTTCCAATTTTTGTTCAGGAAAGTGAATTTGCATAGGAACCTTAAAAAAAAAAAAAGAGAGTAAATTTCCATAGGAATGTATTTTCATTTCCATTCCCATTGTTTGAAATTGGTAAATCTACCTAAACCAAGGAAAGGTGCAATAATGACAACTTTAAACACCACATCAAAGGTTCATGCTATCTTCCTACCAACCGAGGAAATCGATTTAACAGGTTTTTCTTGGAGGAATGGTTTTATTTGTTTTTAATTTTTTTTTTTTAAATATTATTATTATTATTATTATTATTTTTTTTGAGGAAAAGCTAAGACAAGGAAATTGATTTCCCCCTCTCCTTTTGTTTTCTCAAAAAGAGGAAACTGTTTCGACAGGGGAATCTTTTTTTTTTTCCTCCTCTGCTGTTCACAGTTCTCTGTAAACAAACAGACCCTAAACAAAAATTATATATCAGAATGAGAGGCAACCTTTTTTGCTGCCCAAAGTGTCCCATAGGTTGGGAAAAACTGTCTCGTTAACCGAAGTCGCTCGATTGCAGCCGGTAACAAGCCTGATATCTGTTCTACTCAAAATCCTAATAATGAGCCGGTTTGTGCCCAATTTTTTTCAAGTAGCTGCTGCAAAAGACTATCAGCCATCCTTGGCTCTAATCATCCCAAGGTGACCATTACCATTAACTTCTATTTCAAAATTTCCCCCAGTCATTATTCAAAGATATATAATGTTATTACTAGTTTTTCTTGCTTACCCCAAGGCTGTATAATCATGGCCTACACAAATCCTACTTTCCTCAGATAGGGTAAAGATCCCAATAATTTTCTTTACAATAGAGAAAAAGGAGATGGTGGTAACCATGAGGGAAAAAAATGGATGCTTCCAATAGAATTAGTGTTGGGTGGGTGGAGTAGAGATGTGCCTATGGAGTGCTGCATGATCACCAAATGCTTATGAACCTTCATGACTATTTTATAGGACACCTATTCTATCGACTATTCTATATGGGGCAGTGTTGAGCAGTTAGAAAGCAACAGGAGTAGAGATTGATAGAAGAATGAGGTCTTCTGAAGCCGCTTAGGCGTAGTCCTACTAAGAGAAAAATTGGTGAAGAGAAGATTGAAAAGGTTTGATCATGTGCAGCCTAGACTGACGGCTCCATTAAGGAGCGGAACATTGATTTGATTGAAGGGCCTAAAAAGCAGAAGATATGAATACGTTAAAGGACTTGGATCAAGGTGGCAAGAAGGGATGTGAAGGCTTGTTCACGTACTGAGGATGACTTTTTCTTTTGTTCTTGGTTGAGCATTATTAGATAGAGTTGACTGGCATAGCAGTGTCCATAAAATTGACCCCAGTTTGGACAAGGCTATGGCACTATGATGATGAAAACTCGATGACGATGATGAATAACAGTAAGTGAGAATAGAGGTTATTATGTCTTAACCATAAGATGCATAATAATTCCTAGTTGTTAAACAGCCTGAAATTTGAGAGAAATATTGATTCATGACTTGTAATTTGACAGTATATAATATGAGGCATGCCATGTATGTCAAAAATCCCAAAGTTCACACTAATATACTACAAGTAACCAAAACAGATACCTATTCACAAATATTCAAAAGTCTCTTTAGTTTTCAGACCCATCAGTGTATCAAAGCTAATAAGAAATAGTGAATACGGATTGAAACAGTATAAAAGGATAATTGATCAATGTACAAATATGATACTAGAACTCATGAAGTGTATTTGTCGCCAAACTAAACTGAATAGCTGTGATTTATACAATTCCAGGAGTGGTATCTAAATGATTGAATAACACTTGGAACCCACTATGGTGTGGTCATCTTTCTAATTTTCTAATTTTGTTTCCTCAGGACCTGCAGACACCGTGGTTTTTGATGTTCTAAAAGTTGAGTGGACTGTAGCTGTTACATCATCTCCTTCGTCTGTCACAACCAACAAAGTGAGCCATGTTAAATTTGATTTTGATCAAGTTAATGGTGATTATGATTTTAGTTATTGGCATTTTCTTGGGTTTCTAGTGATTCACAATTTCCATGGAAATGATCCTGCAGATTGTGTTTTCCTACTGCTGAATACTTCATAAGATATGATCCAACCATAAAATCATTATATACTTCATACAATATCATTCCAATTATAAAATCACCAACTCTCCTCAAATCTAGGATAAATCGATGCAATAGCTGTATCCTTATTGCAACGCAAATGTTCTCTGCTTTTTACCTATAACATAAATTTGAACCTCTTTGATTTGATGTCAGCTTTTGGAATCTATTTTCTGGTTTTCTATGTCAAACACATGGTGCCATAGAAATGCTTTAACATTAGCTATCAGTTTGTGAGCTTTAAGTTGAACTAGGGTACAATATGGCAGTTGGATAACTACCAAAGTGCCATCATTTTGTTCTTGTTGCAAACTTATCTAGGTCATAATAATCACCTTGCTCAGTGCATGGTGGTGCATGTTACGCAACAAAGATGATCTATGTTTTTACGAGGTGCATCCGAGCAACAATTTTTGTATTTTTAGAACTTTGTGCTTAGATACAATTGTCAAATATTTGAATATGTAGGACAGTGAAGAATAAACCACAACTAAAGCTTCAGTAGACCTTATTTCAAGCAAATAATAGGGGCTCAACTCCAAAAAACCACGAAGGCACTCCATGCACCAGAAAGCATTATTATACTTGGAGGTATTGAAGAGGAACTCAAAGAATCTTGGAGGAGCATAAGATTACCGAACTTTTTTTTTTTTGAGAAGTAACAGTCACTTTCATTGAAATTGGAAAAAATACAAAAGAGAGATAAGCCGCTGAGATAGCGGAATTAGTCTCCCTCTGAAAACAGATTACAAACTGAAGGCTGGGAAATAAAAACGGCCCATTCGGTGATGTAATAGTGAATTCTAGACACTATGGATCTCACCCAATTAGAGACTCCCTTGAAGCACCTCTCGTTTCTTTCTTTCCACACCGCCCACCATACAGCTAGGAGAGCCATTCTCCATACAATGGTTTTTTTGCTTTTCGATGGAGACACCATGCCAAGCTTTTAACAGCCTTCCCGTCGAATGTGCAAAAGACCAAGATATATCGAACCAAGATAAAACTGTTGACCAAATCTGGTTAAGAAAGGGGCAGTGGATGAATAGATGGTTTACAGATTCAGCATTTCCAATGCAGCAGAGACAGATATTCGTGATCATCATTCCTTTTTTTCTCAAATTGTCAACTGTCAGCACCTTCTCCTTACCAACCAGCCAACCGAAAGCAGCAATCTTCGGAGGAAGCTTGTATTTCCAATATAGTATTTTGTCTGCTGCCATGTTCTCAAGGTGTTTTGTATCTATTACGATACAGCCATGAAGGCCGATATATCACCAATATATCTCTATCCGAAGCGATATGAGCTACTCTAGGAAAAGAGTGAATGAGAGCCTGGTCTCTACTCCAAACATTAGTCCAGAAACGAACCTGACTTTTGTTCCCCAAAGAAAAAGAAATATGTTTACAGAACCAATGTTTAATTGAGGATACCACCTTCCACAATCCAGAAGCTTGGCATAAAGATGAACGTTTCACCCTCCATCCGTCGTGACAATGCTCGTATGTTGCTGCTACTATTTCTCTCGAAAGCCTTCCTTGGATCTGAGCCTCCAAAGGCATTTCTTAATAAGAGCCATATTCATGGTTTCAAGATCCTTGATACTCGCTCCATCCTTCGCAATCGGTTTACTAACCTCTTTCCAACTAAGAAGATGAAACTTCATTTTATCTTCCGAACCTTGTCATAAAAAATCGTGTCTCAACTTCTCCAGTCTATGAAGTACTGACTTCGAGTATTTGCATAAAGACATGAAATACACCAACATATTAGAAAAAGCGGCTTTGATAAGAGTTAATCTGCCACCCAATGACAAATACCTCCTCTTCCAACTAGATAACTTTTTTTTTTTTCAATCACCTTATCCAACAAATACCTCCTTTTCAAGACATGAAATACACCAACATATTAGAAAAAGTGGCTTTGATAAGAGTTAATCTGCCACCCAATGACAAATACCTCCTCTTCCAACTAGACAACTTTTTTTTTTTTTTTTTTTTTTTTTCAATCACCTTATCCCAAAGGTGTCGAGCCGGCTTCCCAATACAAAAAGGCAGACCGAGATAAGACGAAGGAAACATGCCGGTCTTGCATCAAAAATCTCCGCCACCATAGAAAGCTCCTCATTGCTCACCTAAATTCCTTGCTTGAATAAAGGAGTTAATGTAGTGTAACATGTTTGTCTTTAGGTGGTCCTGTGGACTATCATATCTGTAATTAGTTTATAAATAAAAGAGGGAGGGAGGAGAGCCATAAACCCTAATTTAATCAAGCAACATGGTATTAGATCTAAGGCTCTTACCCTTTCTCTCTCTTCCCTTTTTCCCTTCCTCTTCCATTCCAGCGGCAGCATCGCGGAGTTGCTTTGTCTCTGGTAGGCACTGCTTCGACAACGTGTCCCCTTCGTCTCCGGTAGTAGTAGAGTCGCATTTTAGCAATGCGTCAGTTGTCGCCTCACCTGTAGCCCTCTACCGGCTAGAGCTGTCATTAACCGCATCTTAGTGGTTGTGTGCTACCCTCAACCGCTTGGCAACGACACTATGCCATGTCTCAATTGCCTCGTAGCAGTGCTCGATCACCTCTGCATGGTGGACAGATGGTTCAATGTACCAATTGGGTGGGGGAAAGTGAGGCAAATGGTATAAGAGAATGAAATACCTGTATCTGATAGATTGTCCACAAAATTAGAGACCTTTCCTCTTTAAGATGTATGAACCCGATCTTCAAACACATGAACTGAAAGGAGAAGAAGGTTAAGCCATTATCCCCTCACATCCACCACCGTGTTTGGATAGGGTAAGGTGACGATGTTGTACTTGAACGCGGAAAACACCCATGTGAGATGAGCCAACGGTAAATCTCCATAGTTCTGTCCTTTAGGAAGCACAAGGTCCATATCTTCTGCCACAGTGAGAAGAAGATAATTTCAAAATCCCGCTTGTGCTTATTGATAATGGATCCAGTCTCAACGTTTGCCCTCTAAGGACTGCCAAACGGTTAGGGATAGAACCGCCTTCTTTCAGGCCTAGCACCATGAGCGTTAGAGCCTTTGATAACTCTCGAAGACGGGTCGAGGCAGAAATTGACCTTGAACTGCAAATTGGACCAGACATGACTCTTGTCACATTCCAGGTCATTGACATCCCTGCCTCATTTAACCTTTTGTTGGGGTGGCGATGACTCCATGCTGTTGGAGCCATCCCATCTACCCTCCATCAAAGGGTTAAATTCCCTTCGGGAAATCGAATCATTTCAATATTGGCCGATCCAGAAACCATCCTACCAGTGATGGTCAGCATCCTAGAAACCGACATCCCAGTGATTGACGTTCAACATACGGAGGGTGACATATCATATCACAACTTCGAATTTGAAAATGTAAATGCAATCACTAATCCTCGACCTCTCGCTGCTGAATATGTCATTCCCTCTGCTGAACGATTAATCCTGAACTACTGTACCGAGTTTCATGAAAAAGGTATGGTGGTGAAACTAGCACCTGCCAACGTGCAGAGACAAGGACTGAGATATCAACCAACACTAGAGGATCAGGCGGAAAGGCCAAAGAAGGGTCAACCGTTCAAATGCACACCCATCAAGTTCATCAAGGCTGAGACAGTTTGTGAGGATACGATGATGTCTCTTGAGGACCAACTCCAGCAACTCAAACTCACAGAACATGCTAACCAGGAGTCTATCTGGCCACCAATAAGGTGTGATAGGATCCTCAGGGCATCAAAAGCACATCTAAAGCTAGGGAAGGTGGAAGATCTACCACATACGCATTGAGACTGTTTCGTTTTATAATTTTGAATGGTGCAGCGCTACGCGCATGTAGTTTACGAATGGCCCCCTGAGGGTACCGTTCTGGCCTGATGCGGACCATCACAGAGTCCTCTACATTGAATTCCTTGAAACGTTTATGCTGGTCTGTAGAAAGTTTGTAATGTTCATTACTAGTAGTGATCTTTCGCCTGATTTCTTGATGCAATGAATGAATGTGATGCGCAAAAGACTCTGCAGACTCTGATGGCCTATGGGACAAGATCAATAGGCTTCTTAGGTTTATAACCAGTAACGACTTCAAAAGGACTTAAACCCGTGGACCTATTGACAGAACTATTAAACGCAAACTCGGCTATAGGTAGTACGGTGTCCCATGTCCTGGTGTGCTGTATATCCCTCATAGGGGGGAACTCATCCGGTAGATCATTAGGAAAGACATCATGAAACTCATCCACTACTGGAATGGCCTCAGTGGGTAACTCTACACTAGCCTCTGGTGCACTCTCCCTAGCCACAAGGGCGTACATGTTGTACCACTCAAAATAGTGGTCCATGTCTGCCAACCAATCTAGAGAAGCTTTAGGGTCCAAGTGACCATTAAACATAGGGGCCTCTACTCTAACTCCCTTGATGAGTTGTGCATTTGAGTCATAAGGATCATGATGCCCCTTGCGGGGTAGGTGCACGGGTGCGCGCCCATGTCTGTTTCTTTGGCCACCCCCGTTCCCTTGTCTATCCTCCTGACCACTTGCCTGAGATTGAGCATCTTCCCCAATGACAAGGTTTGCCTAAGCAGAGGTCTCTAGTTGGGTAACGCGCACATTAAGCTGATCCTATCGTTGGTCAATACGTTGTTTCAAGCGCCTACCCAAAGACTCAAACTGTCGGGTTACGTTGTCCATTGACTCTTGTAATTGCTCCATGTTTAGTGCAGGGTGCAACCCAAAATTGTGACCAGTACGTGTGGGCATACAACTACCCACTCAACTCAAAAGTCCTCTAATGCAACTATATGCGTCTAAATGATACTAAATGCTCCTATAGGACTCTATATGAGGGAAACTACGCAACGCTCCTAAAATTCCAGTAACATAACTATCCAAACAGTTTGTTAACAGAAAATCAGCAATGAAAATTGGGAAATTTCTGACAATAGAAAATTCAGCAGTCTATGTTATGAATGATGGGTCCTAAACAGCCCTATATGATGAAATTTAATGTAACATAAACGTGAGTAGGCTAAACCCTAAACATGCAATGGAATCCCCTATGAAAAACCTAAGCTTTGATACCAAATTTGATGCAGGACATGGAAATTAAACATGATACGCAAAATTTCAGGCTTAAGATCATACTAAGTTAGAAACAATCACAAAAACTCCACATCCCACATAAAGTCAAACATTCAACAAAGGGGATCTATAAGAGTCCAAGCCTACATTTGCTAGGGCTGGATCGATTAAAAATTATAGACCAAACAATGATCAGTGGATGGTAGATTCATCCACACATGCAAAAAATTATTTCCCAATCCAAGGGATTCACATGTTTCAATTTGGGATACCCTAAGGTTGCAAAAGTGGAATAGAACTTGGGGATTTGAGATGATCTAGGGTTAGGGTTATGGAAACAAGGCGAGAGATGAGTGAAATAGAGACGAGAGGGGACCTGTGATCAGCTCGCACGTGTGGACAACAAACCGGCTCGACACACGTGCGTGGATGGCGGCCCGCACGTGTGCGGGGCCACGAATCTAGAATCGGCTAGCTAGGGCCTGGTCGGCCAGGGATGAGCCACCTTCCCTCCAAATTTCAGGCCAAACAGATGATCGGTTTGAATACGGTGCTCCGCCGAAGGTTCAGCCCTCCTGCAGGGCCAGATTCTGGAATCTGCTGTAGGGGAAAGGTTAGCTGCAAAAGTGAGTGGATTTGATGAGGGGATGACTATAGGAGATGAGGAATATGGAGGGTAGGAGATGGGGGCGATTTGAGATGGGTGTGGCTTCGCAACACGGTAGTTAGCTCTTCGAAGAAGTGAGAGTTTTGCACCCAATTAGGTTTCCACAACTCAGAGAATTAGAGAAGCAGGAAAAACGTAGAATTTTATTAATCATCTTCAGTGAAAAAAACCTACAAGGGGTTGCCTATTTATAAGAAAAACCTATACCGCAAAACTCGCGCCATGTGCGCAACCTATTACTTAGAGACGAAGTAACCACAAATAACAACTAATCAAAGTAATCTAAACCGTCCATGATGTTCCTAATAACAATAATAATCAAAATTCAAAGTACTCGATCGTTTGGAATAGTGGGCCATGATCATGAGAACCCATGGTGGGATTCACATGACGATCGGGTCCACTCCAAGGAACCAAAATGCAGTCCTCTAACTAGAAGGCCCTCCCTGGACGTTGTCATCGATCCAGATCGATGGGGGGGTGGGGCGTGTGCTCGTGATGTCCCCATTAAAGGTGTTTGGTTGAGAGGAATGATTAATGAATTTGGGCTTCAATAAGAGGCCGTGCGGTTAATTGTGATAGCAAAAGCGCGATCAATTTGGCAAAGAATTCGATGTATTATTCTTGTGCTAAGCAAATTGATGTTCGTCATTATTTTATCTGCCTGGTGCTTAGAGAAGGCGGTGTTACTCTTGGGAAGATCCACACAAGTGTGAATCCGGCGGAAATGGTTACAAAGGTGGTTCCCACGGATAAGTTTAAATTTTGTGCAACTTCTCTGGGCTTAGCATCGAAGTGATGAAGACGCAGTGTGCGCAAAAAGCGACGAAGGTGGTGAAGCTATGATGGAGACGATTAGAGATGATGATAACAACTTGAAGCAATGGAGCATAAAGATTGAAGCCACGGTGGAGATTATTGAAATTGGTGTCTCCAATTTATGCTAGAACAGGGGTCCTCGATCGATCGACTACCCGGGTTGATTGATCAAAATTCCTCGGATATATGAGATTGCTCACTGGACAGTTTTGGACATGTTTGATCAATCGAACTTGGAGGGTTGATCAATCGAGATAATTTGGAAAATTCATGTTCACTCTCTAGACACTTTTGAGCATGTTCAATTGATCGAACATGTTGGGCTCGATTGATCGACAGTAGAAAACAAAGGTTTTCGCATTTGTAAGTGATTCCATCTCTTGTACTTTCGTTTTCATAGTGGATTTGCTTGTCGCTTTGTGCCGCGGTTTTTTTCCCACAAACGGTTTTCCATGTAAAATCGTGTTCCTGTGCATGCTTTGTTTGCGTTTGTTTCTCATTGTGCGATTCAAATTCGGGGTTTGCTTCCATGGTTCCCTAACAAGAAACAATCGGTCGGTGGACTGTCTTTAGCAGACGCTGAGTGTCGAGCTATGGGACATGGTACCAGTCAAGCGCTCTATCTGCGCTCCTTTGTTACTGATCTTGGTATTGTTGTCATGTCTATTATTCCTCTCTTTTGCAATAGGCTGCAATTCGCATTGCGTCTAATCTAGTTTTCCATGAACGTATCATGCATAGTGAGGTTGACTGTCTTTTCATTCATGAGAAGCTAACAAATGGCGTTATGAGTACACCTTATATTGCTTTTAAGGATCAACTAGCAGATATTTTCACAAAAGGTGTTACAAGGCCTTGTCTGAATGACATTTTATTTTAGCTAAGCATGCTCGATGTTCATGCTTCAACTTGAGGGAGTGTTAGTGTGGTGTAGCAGATCTGTCTTTTGGTGGTCCTATGGACTACTGTATCTGCAACGAGAGAGGGAGGGAGGAAAGCCCATAAACCCTAATTTACTTAACCAACAAAAGTCATCCTTTCTTTTTTTCCTATTGGTAAAATAAAGTCACAGGAGGAGGAGGAGGAGGAGGAGGATTATTTGGGGCGGAAAAGTACTTAATGCAGTTTCCATCCTTCCTGCTACCCCGAATGTGAAGAGGATGAGTATCACTCAAGCAGCAGAACCTATGGAGACTTGGCATTAATTCGGAATTGGCCTTTAGTGTAGCATTAAAAAGTAATGATTACTTGTTCTACTCTAGAGGTTACAGATTTAGCCAAGGCAAAAACATGTTCGTGCAATAGCACATATGGTTGCCAATTATGACCTCAGAAGGTGGATTGGTAAAGTGCTTAAAATCCATTCTGATAAAATGAAACTCAGAAAATGATATTATATGCAAAACCTGGATTTCTATTCTCAATCCAGTGGGGCCAATGTATCAGCTCATAGAACCACAGATCCTGTTGCAAGTCAAGAGTGTATTCTCTTCTTTGTTTGCTACATCTCAGTTTGAGATCCTTTGGCTAATGGTTCCTTTCACCCACTCGGAAGTTTGGTAACAGTCACATCCTTGAGAATGTTTTGTCACCAGTTGATCAAATCTCCAACAAGATTATATCTAGCATCATCAAATGGGCATTAGTAAGACTGGATTCTTTGCGATCACGGCTTTGGATATCCTGGTTGTGAATAACAAGGGACAAGCTCCAATCTATAACCCAATGGAAAGGCTGCCACCCAGGGTGTGGAAATCAAACCTTGGTGAGCCTCCTATGGAAATCCGGGTCGCTGCGGTATTTGTGGGGTGATGAGAGATGATAATGGCTACATTCATGAATCTTTCTATTGTCCTGCCTCTAGTGGAGAGCGGCTGTTGGCATGGCTCTTGAAATGTGAGAGATTTTTCCGGTTCTTTGAATGTGGAGGGGGATTCTGCGAATGTGATTTTCTGGGCCTCCCATAAGTTAGAGCTGTGGATGATGTTTAATACTATTGTTATTATTTTTTTAAGAAACAAGTCTTTGCCTTGTGCATATAAACATTCTGTTTATCCATGCTTGTTCGTAGGCAAATCTTGTAGCTGCTGTTCTGGCTGGGGGTGTTAATCGGGCTTGCTCTCTACAGCAAATTCTTTCCCTCTTGCTTGATGTAGATTTCTTTTAATAAAATCATTAATGTAAAAAAGAAAAAGAAAAAGAAAAGAAAAGAAATAGAAAAAAGATGAACTACAGGTTCCTGATTACGTAATGAAAAGGCAAAAGGAAAAAGAGGAACTAGGGGGTCCTGATGCATTAAGAAGTGTATGGTGTCCACTTATGACCATTCCATTGAAGCAGGGCTCATGGTTTAGTGACTGAGAAACTGTCAATCCGATGGGCCTCACAGTGGATAGGAGATGATCCAAAAGTCTTCTATATTGGAAGACCCAATTCATCCATTCTTTGGCCTTTTCTCCAGGTCGTTTTGAATTTTCTTCTCAACTGTCTATTTGAATCCCTCAGATCGAAGAGTTTGGATCTTCCAACCTGGGGAATTTTTGGGGTGTCCCTTGTCCACCGTGTGACATCAGATCAGCCATCTGGATCACCAAGCCATGGCCCCCCATTTTGTATGGACTGGGGGCATCTATGCACTATTTATATCCTGATGCATCAGGACCCTACAATATCCTCTCTTTCTTTCTAGTAAACAAAAAAAGAAGTGCAGTAGCATTGTCCAGTTATACATCGTATTTGGTTGCATTTCAAAAGGTATGTGGTAAATATGTATAATTTTCCTGCTCATTTCACTGGTACATGATTGACAAGCAACCTGTTGTTATGCAGGGATTTAGCCTAGTGCTCATGCAACATAAAGATCGGGCGTTTCTTGTTGCATTTGGAGGAAGCAAGAAAGAGCCATCAAATCAGGTTAGCAAGTACACATTACTGTTTCTCCTTTCCTGTAAATCGATTTCTTGTTACCTCTCTGCACCTAATTTTTACTGTTTTTCGGAACCGTAAATAGTCCTTTATTTTGGTTGCTGTTTCAGGTTGAAATATTGATCATGGTAAAGAATGAGCATTCAATGGGCCGGCAATCTGCACCTGATAAGGATCAGCTGCTTTTTAAAAATTGCTCAAATACCATAGGTTTTGCTTCTCATCTTAATAGTGGTGCTTCCCAATGTCAAATTGAATCCGTTGCCAGAAAAAATCTGGCATCTGCAGTGGAGACCCGCGGCTCTGGTAGAAAATCTCTGTCAGAGACTTCTGTTGATCCAAATTCTGTATGTGGTAACGTTTCTCTCAGAAAGCAGTTTCACCAAGAGGAAGAATACAATTCAGGTCTTAAAATGCCGAAAACGAGTGAAGATGACAAGTATAAAGAGGCCGATGATTGCTCGATATCGAACAATGCTTCCTCACAGGTAAATAATGAGTAGTTACAGTGTGATGTGGTAACTGACTAGACGTGCCATTTATTTTTCATCGACAGGTGCATGCTATTTGGATTTTTATCACACACACATGTGCACATTGAAAGACTTTGATCAATATATCCAGCTTCCTCCAAAAATATTTCGTTTTGTATCAAAATTACTGATTTTGTTTTTGTTTTTGTTTTTTTCATTTTCGTTTTGAAAGGTAATGAAACTTTTTATTAGAAGACAACCAATGAGAACAATGGTGGGAAAGAATTCAAGCCTAAAAGAAAAACAACTTTAGCCTGAAAAAATAAGACAGTTTACAAACATCAATGGCCTTTAAACAAGAAGCCCAATCCACCACATCCCGTTTCATCTTCCTAACCACCTCTAGCACTAAACTACACGAATTTCGGAAGCATGGGTTGTTCCTTTCCCCCTGAATGGCCCATATGGTTGCTATTATGACTAGCCGCCATATTGCTCTTCTTTCTTTCTTGACCCTCCTTTGTGCCAAGCCAAGATGTCTTCTATGGAGCCCGACATCACCTATGGATATTGGAGAATATCAAGCAAGTTGGCCCATAGCTTTTGGAGCAAAAGGGAAAAATGAATGAAGATGTGGTTAATCGATTCAACATTGCTCATAAAAACAAACAAATATTGGGGAGGATCATCAATCTTGATGGGGACATCAGAGGACTTACTCGGGTGTACCAGAGATAGACGACCACCCACATCAGCGCAACTTTCTTTGTGGATGGGAGACGAGTTCCAGATGGGGCCTGTCGGGCCATTTTGAAGACCCCACATGCATTGGATGTGCATCAGGAAGACCCCACTTTGGGATGATGCATGTGGGTTGCTTAGGAGATTATTTTAGTCATAGGATTTCTATTTCGTGTCGATCCGACTGTTGGATCTTGTCAATCAGGCCATCGGGCCACCAGATCTTCATGAACTAGGCCGCTTGAACTCTGATCTTGTTTTCTTTACGTTTTTTTGTTATTTTTAGGATTTATTTGATGGTTGAGATTGATAATAAATGTTTTAGTTTTCTTATTTTGGATGATGGGCCACTTTACTTAAGTGAGCGACATAATTGTAATTATGCTGAATTTTAATTCCGAATTTTTTAATTATAAAACCACAAGGGGAGTTGAGTTCCAACCCTAGTGGAGATTTGAGAAGAAAAAAGAAGAGAGAAGCTCTCTTGTGTGAAGGAATTTTCTTCATTGTTTTCCATTCCAATTGAATTGTGGAAGGGTACAAACTTATTTGGTGGTGGATTCCAAAGTACATCCTTCCTCTTCCTCATCTTCGAAAGGTATTTTTCTTCTTACATCCTTCCTCTCTCTTCTTCGAAAGGTATTCTTCTTCTTCTCTTGTCTTCATCTTTTCCTTCCCATTACAACCTTCTAAACCCTATAACTTTAAATTCCTATTTTCTCCGACTTCTAATAACCCTAATTCCAAAATCCCCAATTCCCATGAATCATAATCTTCCTAATTTCAGATTTTCCCTTTTCCTAACCCTAATCATAAAACCTACAAATCTTTCCATTGAGTGTGGAACGTGCCTATGCTAAATTGGAAGTTCTATCCTTCCATCGATTCTAGTTTATTTATTTATTATTTATTATTATTTTTTTTAATAGAGTTAACGGAAACTTTATTAAAAAGGAAAAGCTAAGAAACAACAAAGCAAAAACAGAAAAGCAGCAGAAAAGGGATAAAACTCACTAAGAAAGCGAGAGGAAACCTCTCAGTTACAGAACAGATTGCAACCTTGGAGACTAACGAAAATGGAAACCCATTCAGCTATATGATGATGAACTCTGAGGAGAACGAAGTCCACCGAGTTGGAGATGTCATTAAAACATCTCCTATTTCTTTCTTCCGATATAGACCGCCAAACTGCCAATAGAGCCATTCTCCACACTGTTTTCTTTTCCTTGGCAAAAGCAGGGCCATGCCAAGCTTGGAGAAGCCAGTCCGTCGCTTCAGGGAAAACCCAGGTAATATGGAAAGATTTTAAGGTTGCTGACCAAATGTTGGAGAAGAAAGGGCAGTGAATGAATAAGTGATTGACTGATTCTTCATTATCCATACAGCAAAGACAAACGTTGTGAGAATCATGCCTTTTTTCCTCAAATTATCGATAGTCAAAACTTTCTTCTTGATGACCAACCATCTGAAAGCAGCTATCTTGGGAGGGACTTTATACTTCCATACCTGAGCCGACAATGAAGCAGTGGGAGAAAAGTAGTTGTTGTCCGGGGAGGAGAATAAGGAAGTAATTGAGAAGTTACCAGCTCTGTCCAGTCTCCATGCAATCCTATCGACGCTCAGAATGTCTATCTTACAAATGTTGATACATTGGAGAAGAGCCAGGAATTCTTCAAACTCCCAATCTTGAAGATTTCTACGACGTAAGGGATTCCAAACGATATCTTCCCCACAAACAGAATAACATTCAGCAATCTGAATGTCACGCTTTGAGGCGAGATGAAAGATGTTATGAAATCTGTCTTTCAGCGCCACTTCCATCGATCCTAGTTTTAATTGATTTATATGATTTCTTAGCATGCGGGCATGTGATTTAGGTTAAATCAGATTTTATTTCCTATTGTTTATTCTTAATTAATTGTAGGTTAGCATTTTTTGTTAATTGAATTACTTTATGGACTCTTTCATACTCTCCACGTTGCATGCTAGCATTAAATCATGTGTCCTGTATCAAATCTTCATTGAAGGCTGTCAATTGTGAGGATCTACATCCAACCCCCGACCCATACAAAAGCCACAACCAATTGGGAATGATCATCTTATAAAAAGAGTGAACCGAGAAACCACCGGTCTTGTTGTTATTCCACATGAGTGCATCCTTTTCACCCAAGGGTGGGTGACAACCATTCAGTGTTGTCTAATGTCTATAATAGAGTCTGTTGATGATTCCATCGAGAAAATCTGGAATGGAGATGGCTGTCGAAGGATCAAAGGATCTTTGATGTCATCAATTGGTCCTCGATGGCTGTCGATGCCATCGAAGGTCCCATCAAAGACGCGCGCATAATTGTGTAGGTGTGCAATTTGTTTCCTATTCCGATTTGATAGTATACATATTAGGTGTAATCGGGATTAGGTAAGGATTAGGGCTTTTTAAGTTGTTCTTAAGGATTCAAGGGCATAACTAGGGTTTCAAAGGAGATTCGAGGGGTTGTTTGAATCGGTAAGATCATCTATCTCTTGTAATATTGCTTTCATAGTGCATTACTCGTCGCTTTGGGCCATGGTTTTTTTCCTGAAAGGGTTTTTTCATGTTAAATTCGAATTGCTTTCGTGTTTGATTTGTTTGTGCGATTGCAATTACTTTGGTTGATTCTGCTCTGCATGTTTTTGCGAATCCCAACAAGTGGTATCGGAGCGAACGTTTGGAAGCAGATCGAATCTGAAAGCAACGTATCAATGGTATCTAACATGAAGTTCGATGTAGAGAAGTATTCTGGTAAAAACAATTTTGAACTATGTAAAGTTAAGATGAATAGCATCCTAGTTCAGCAAGGATTGGAAGATGCACTACTTGGAAAGCGACCAGAAACCATGAAAGAAGGAGAATGGAACTAGTTGGATAAGAAGGCCAATATCTCAATTCGTGTCTAACGGATGAGGTCCTTTATAATGTTATGAGAGAGAAAACTGCAGTAGATACATGGGCGAATGATGCGGGACAATTAACCACTTGTTCCAAAAGCTCAAACTGATAGAGCATGGTGAATTAATCCTTTGATCTCATAGCCCAGGCCCCACATCCATGGGTTAGGTCCCCGGCCGAATCCTCCTCTTGGGCCCTAAATCTATGGGTTTTGTCCCCTCGCCATGGGTTCCGCAGGCCACCCACCCCGAGTGTGCCCTTGCATCTCACAGGCCACCCCACTCGAGCCTGGTGTAAAAATACACCCGCATTAATTACCTCCGGTGAGGAATCTCGAACATAAGACCTCCTACCCTGATGCCAATTTGATGCAGAACAATTAGCCACTTGCTTTAAAAGCTCGAATCGAGCATGGTGAATTAATCCCTTCATCTCATAGCCTAGGCCCCACGTCCATAGGTTAGGTCCTCGGCCGAACCCTCATCATGGGCCCCAAATCCATGGGTTCCGCCTCACATGGGCCCCAAATCCATGGGTTCCGCGAGCTGCCCACCCTGAGTGCCCCTGCATACCACAGGCCACCCCACTCGAGCACGGTGTAAAAATGCCCCCGCATTAGCAAAACTAGAGAACATCTATGCAAAGAAGTCTTTCGAGAATTGCTTGCATCTAAAGCTACAATTGTTCAATCTGAAGATGACGGAGGGGGCTGATGTTGAGGCCCACATCAATAACTTCAATAGGCTCATTTGTGAATTGCTGGATGTGGATAATATGATGAAAGATGAAGATTAAGCATGCATTCTGTTGAATTCTCTTCCAGAATCGTAGGAGTCGGTTAAAGACTCTTTGTGCACCGGTAGGACAACCATTAGCGCTGAGACCATTATCTCAATACTTCAGTTGAAGGTGATGAAAAAGAAAAGTAGTGACGTGGATGCTTCTATAGATGCACTGGTTACGAGGGAGAGAGATTCTAAGCAAGATAGAGGATATTTGCAATCGAAATCCAAATCCAAGGGCAATGGCAAAGGCAAGCTGAAGTGTTGGAATTGTGACATGACAACGCACATGAAGAAGGATTGTCATAATCCTAAGTGGAGGAAGGAGAAGTCAGAGAGTTCTTCTAGAGGGGCCAACTTTGTGGAATCCGGCGAGGAGGCGAGTGGTAGTGACGTGCAGTGTTGTCATGTACGATCGCACATTTGCATATGCGCACATGTGCACTAATCGCATATGCGACAGTGGTATATGCGATCATTGCACATATGCGCACATGTGCAATGATCGCATATGCGATCATTGCACATATGCGCACATGTGCAATGATCGCATATGCCACATGTGCCATGATCGCATATGCTACATGTGCCATGATATGTGATTGCATATGCGATCGCATAGTTGCCAACGGTCAGATTTGACCGTTGGAATTTTTATTTTTATTTTTTAAATTTTGATTTTTTCTCTATAAAAAGAGATTCTAAGCACGTCTACATGCATTCAAAGCTCAAACTCTCTCTATCTCTATTTTGCTCTCTTACACTCTCTTACACAATTCCAAGCCTCAAGCTCCACTCCTCCATCCATATTTCTTTCAAGAATCAAGATTGAGATTGAAGTTTCAATCAAGGGACAAGTACATACATTCACAAGGATTCAAGAATCAAGATTCAAGAGACATTACAAGACAACCAAGCTCTCCATCCATTGAATCGAACTCTCTTTCTAGTTTCTAATTTTTCCAAGTAATAAATATTCACACAACACACCCACCACTCTCTCATTCTATCTCTTTTTCTAGTTTCTAATCTATTATCCATCTCTCTTTCTATCTCATTCTCTCTTAAAGTTTCATAATATCCAAGTTCTAAGATTTCTAACAACTTCTAACATTATTTTTTTTGTTTGTTTGTTACTTTGTTACAAGTTACAAGTTACAAGTTAGTGTCGTGTTAGTGACCTAGTGTTACAACTTACAACTTACAACAATACAACTTTACAAGTCTGCATTCTACATAATTCTAGAATCAAGATCAAGACTCAAGTCAAGGGTCAAGGACTCAAGGCAAAAGTGAAGAGAAGACAACTTGGACAAGAAGTGAAGATTGAAGAATTTGGAACCTCTTTTTAAATTTGTAATTGTAATTTTGTTTGTGTGTAAATCTCTCTCTCCCCTCTCTTTTCTACAAGTCTACAAGTGTAACTCAACCCTCTATCTCTCTCCTTTTCTTTTTCCTCTTCTCCCTTTCTACAAGTGTAACTCAACTCTCTCTCTCTCCCTCTATCTCCTTTTCTTTTCCCTCTCCCTTTCTAGTTTCTACTAGACTACTACTAGTGTAAGTGTGTAAGAGTATGTGTGTGTGTAACTCTCTCTCTCCCTCTCCCAAGTCCCATCTCTTTAGTCTCTTTACTCTTAGTCTCTTACTTTATCTCTCCCTCTCTCCCTCTCCCAAGTCCCATCTCTTTAGTCTCTTTACTCTTAGTCTCTTACTTTACTGCAGTTTTTACTTTTTAGTTTACTTTCTAGTTACTTTTTAGTACTAGGCTACTAGCAATCAATACACACACCACCAATATAATGTCTTCTTCCCAATTTTCCTCTTTGAAACCCAAGTTGAATGACTCGGGTTGGAAGCATGAGCACTATCGTAGTGTTACGGAAAAGACTCACATAGTATGTGAGTTATGTGGGTATGTGAGTTCTGGTGGCATTGCAAGGCACAAACAACACCTTGCACATTTATCAGAGTCAAATGTAAAAACATGTGACAAAATTACTCCAGAAATTCAAAGGGAGATCATGTTGTATATGGAAAAATAGTTAAGAAAGAGATGCAATAGTGCCCTACGTCAGGAGGAATATTTGGAGCAAGATGCATATGAAGATATAAACGTAGTTAATGTAGATGAAGTTAGTCCCACTCCCTCGATCACAAGTACAATCAACAGTCTCGAAAAGAGCCCGAGGGCATGAGCCCATGGATAGATGGTGTAGACCACACCCTGAGGATATGATCGATCAAAGGGGTAGAGGCAAAGGGCCGGCTCAAACAACTTTAGAGAACTAGTATAAACAAAAAGATAGGAAAACCACTATTTAATATATTGCTAAGTGGTTTTACCAAACCGACATTGCTTTCAACGCCGTTAAATCGAGAAGCTTCAAAGTAATGGTTGAGGCTATAGGTCAATTTGGATCTGGGCTTAAACCTCCTTCATATCATGAAATGAGGGAGACATGCTTGAAAATTGAAGTTGAATATACACGATCCTTCATAACTGAATATAAGGAATCGTGGAAAACATACGGGTGTTCACTAATGGCCGATGGATGGACTAATAGATCTGGTCGGTCTCTCATTAACTTTTTGGTAAATTGTCCAGCTGGTACAATGTTCTTGAAGTTCGTGGATGCATCAGGTCATCCACACAGGAGAATACTTGTTTAGATTACTAGATAATGTAGTTGAGAAAATAGGTGAGGAATATGTTATACAAGTAGTTACAGACAATGCAACCTCGTATGTAATGACCGGACGTCTTCTTATGGAGAAGAGGCGTCGTTTATTTTGGACCCCTTGTGCGGCCCATTGTGTTGATCTTATGTTAGAAGATATAGGTAGATTATTTATAAGTGTGATTGGAAGGTTTAGAAGAATCACGGTTTTTATGTACAAACACGCTCTTCTTCTCAGTCGAATGAGAAAACACATTGGGGGTAACTTGCTACATCCAGCAGTCACTCGTTTTGCTACAGCCTTTTTAGCACTACAAAGATTACATGAAAAAAAAATCAGAACTTGGAAGCTTTGTAGTGTCGGCCGATTTTACAAGTGGGCCTTGGTCAAAGAAGGCTTAAGGGAAACGGGTTCAACAAACAATCCTTTCTCAAAGTTTTTGGACACAAGTGGTAAAGGCGCTAAAAACATTCGAGCCCTTAGTCACTGTGTCGCGATTGGTGGACGAGGATGAGAAGCCTGCAATGGGCTGCATATAAGATGCGATGGAGAGGGCGAAAAATAAGATCATGGACCATTTTAACTATAGAGACCGTGATTACAAGCCAATTTTAGATATTATAGATAGAAATGGGACAGCTAAATGTCATGTTCATTGTATTTGGCTACTTACATCCTTAACCCTGCTTGTTTATTCGCTTTTGCTGATCCAGCAGAAGTACTAACTATGCATATGGTTGGATTTATTGATGTCTTCGAAAGAATGATTCCAGATAGAGGAGAGCAGGACAAGATTTCAACTTTGCTGGACTTCTATACAAAAAGTGAGGGGATATTCTCAAGGGATATTGTAATAAGGCAGCAGATAATAAAATTACCCAGTAAGTACTACTATGAATGTTAGTCTTAATGTCCTACAAATAGTTTTTCTACAAAGTGTCTCTAACCTACTTAAACTGTTTTTCTCAGTTGACTGGTGGGTTGTCTATGGAGTGAACCCGAACAGGAAGGATCCAGCTCTAAAGAAGTTGACTATGAGGATTCTTGGACTCACGTGTTCTGCCAATGGTTGCGAGCGCAATTGGAGCACGTACGAGGCGGTAAGTTTAGGCTGTTTAGTAATTGTAAACTTCAATTTTTTAGTGTAAGACCTAAGCTAAATTAATTACCTAAATAGCTAATGCCAAATGCGCCTTCTTTCTTGCAGATTCATACCAAGAAAAGGAATCACCTTGAACAAAAAAAGCTCAACGACTTGGTTTTTGTTCAATACAATAAAAAATTGTGAGAATGATTCCAAACTAGGAAAGAAAAACTCGATTTCTTTGACCCTATTTGCTTGGATGAGTTGGATGCAGATAACGAGTGGCTCGTAGAGACGGATGACCCGGTATGTGCTAGAGAGGACCTGACATGGGCACAAGTTGAGGATGCCGCATACAGATCGACACCTGGTGAAGGTAGTACCACTCAAAGGCGAAGGATGGGGGTAGCCGGGGGGCGAGTAGTAGTCGTCAACCTGTCGAAGAGATTGAGGAGATGAAAGAAGGAGATATTTAATTCATTATGTAATTGGTTTCATTTTACTTACATTAAATGTATTTCAAGGGCCAATGACATATAATATATTCATATTTTCTTAATTCATCCTTATTTTGCTGATTTTTTTTTTTTTTTTTTTTTTTAAATTTTTTGAAAAATGTTTTTTTTTTAAAAAAGTGCAACCACATATGCGATTGGGCGATCGCATATGCGCACATGCATATGCAATTGCACACGATCGCATATGCTATTTACCAACATTGGTGATGTGTTGACCGCATCAAAATCCAGTTACTTCGATGATGAATGGATTTTGGATACAGGGGCATCGTATCACATGACTCCTCATAGGAGTTAGTTCACTGGTTACAGTGAGTGCAATGGTGGCCAGGTGTTTATTGGCAACGACAATGCCTGTAACGTGGTTGGTGTTGGATCGGTGCGCATCAAGATGTTTGCCGGCATGGAACGTTTCTTGACTGATGTGAGACATGTTCCTGAGTTAAGGAAGAGTCTGATATCTTTGGGACCCCTCGAAGCATTATGGTGTAAATTCACCGGGTTCGATTGTGTCTTTAAGGTTTCAAAGGGGGTACTCGTAGTCATGAAGTTACAGAGGAATGATAACTTCTACAAGTTGATCGAGAGTACTTCATCGGGTGGAGTTGTAACAATTGTTGTGGATTCCATGTCTGCATGTATGTGGCATGCCCGCCTAGGCCACATGAGCTAGCGGGGCATAAAGGTACTTTCTGACCGTTGTTCGATTCCAGTTTTTAAAAGTATTGATTTTAGTATATGCGAGCATTATATATATGGCAAACAGTCAAGGTTGTCTTTTAAGTATGAGAAACGTGTTTGTAAATGGGTTTTAGATTATGTGCATTCTGATGTATGGGGGTCGTCGTTTGTAGTTTCTAGTGGATGGTCGTCATGATTTGTTACATTCATTGACGACTATTTAAGAAATGTGTGGGTTTATTTTATGAAAAATAAATCCGAGGTTTTCACCAACTTCAAACAGTGGAAGGCAATGGTGGAAAAATAGTTAGGGCGAGAGGTGAAAATATTGATGATAAATAATGATGTGGAATTACTTATGGGGAATTCAATCGGTTTTGTAAGGATGAAGGGATTGTGCGGCACAACACGATGCGTCACACACCAGAGCAAAATGGTGTGCTGAGCTGATGAATCAAACTCTCTGGGACAGGCCTTGATGCATGATGAGTAATGATGGGTTGGGCAAGGAAATGTGGACTGAGGCCGTTAATACGGCTTGTTACTTGACGAATCGGTCCCCTTCTACGGCTATAGATTGTAAAATTTCTGAGGAAGTGTGGAGTGGTCAACAGGTTAACTACTTGAGGCTACGTGTATTTGGTTGTGATGCTTACTCATATACCGTCTGGACCAAGGGGCTAAAAAGTACATCTTTGTCAGCTATGGTGGTAGTGTGAAGGGGTACAAGCTATATGATTGGGTCACATGGAAAATCATCCTTACTTGTGACGTCAAATTCGACGAAGGATCCTTGTTCTGTAAGGATGAACACAAGGAGGACGAAAAGTTGGTTGTTGACGTATATATAGACAGAGATGAGACAAACTAATGCTCAGACGCAGACAGAGGTATAAGAGCAGGTGGAGTAGCCACCTATGAGAAGGAATCCGCTAAGGGATCGTAGGTTACCAACGAGATACATGGATGATTCGAATGTTGCATTTGCACTCATTAGGGATGGGAGGGATTTGTCTACTTTTTAGGAGGCTCTTAACGATATAGATGCCTAAAAGTGGAAAACAACGATACATGACGAGATGGACTCCTTATACAAGAATGAGACGTGGGAGCTAGTGGAGCTTCCTGTCGGTCGTAAAGTGATCGGGTGCAAGTGGATTTTCAAGAAGAAACATGATAGGTACAAGGCAATGTTGGTAGCGAATGGATATGCTCAAAGAGAAAGTGTTGACTCCTTATACAAGAATCAGACGTGGGAGCTACTGGAGCTTCTTATTGGCCGTAAAGCAATCGGGTGCAAGTGGATTTTCAAGAAGTAACATTATAGGTACAAGACAATATTGGTAGCGAATGGATATGCTTAAAGAGAAGGTGTTGACTTACTGAGATATTCATGCCTGTGGTGAAGCAAGTATCTTTCAGATTCGTATAGGTGTTGATTGCTCAATACAATCTCGAGCTAGAATAGATGGATGTGAAGATTGCTTTCTTGCATGGGGAATTGGAAGAGCAGATTTACATGAAGCAACCAAAAGGTTTCGAAATACAAGGGGCAAAAAATAAGGTTTGCAGGTCGAAGAGGCCGTTGTACGGCTTGAAACAATCGGCTAGGTAGTGGTACAAGAAATTTGATTCTTTCATAATGAGTTAGAAGTTTACTAGGAGTGAGTATGATCATTGTGTTTATTACAAGACACCGAGTGATGGGAAGTTCATTATCTTGGTATTATATGTTGATGACATGCTTATCGCCAGTCATAACATGTCTTAGATCGACATACTGAAGACTCAGCTATCAGGGACATTTGAGATGAAAGATCTGGGGGCTGCAATGAGGATTCTTGGCATTGATATACACAAAGACATGAAGAGGAGCAGGCTATCATGGTTATCTCAGGCTGAATACCTTGAGAAAGTATTGGTGAAGTATGAAGTGGACAAGGCAAAGCCGGTCAACATTCCCCACGCGTCTCATTTTAGGATTTCTTCTGAATAATGTCCTGAAACAGATGAAGAAAAACAGGTTATGTCTCGTGTGCCTTATTTCACCGCAGTCGGCAGCTTGATGTATGTCATGGTCTATACAAGACCAAATATTTTACACTCGGTGGGTGTTGTTAGCAGATACATGGCTAACCCCGGCGAGCAACACTAGGAGATAGTAAAATGGCTACTTTGATATATTCGAGGTACGCGGAACTACGTCTTGACATTGAAAAATCAGGGGACGAGTTAGTAGGCTATGTGGATTCGGATTATACGGACAATGTGGATAATAGAAGGTCAACTTCCAGTCATTGGTTTGCGTTAGCGAGTGGAGCGATCGGTTGGATATCGAAGTTCAGTCTGTGGTGGCACTTTCCACAACCGAAGCTGAGTATATGGCAGTGATGGAAGCGTTCAAAGGTGTTTGGTTGAGAGGAATGATAAATCTACTTGGGCTTCATTAGGAGGCCGTGCCACTTAATTGTGACATTGAAAGCGAAATAAATTTGGCAAAGAACTCTGTTTATCACTCGCGTACTAAACATTTTGATGTGCATTATCATTTTATCCGATTGATGCTTGAGGAAGGAGGCGTGACTCTTGAGAAGATCCACACAAGCGTGAATCCGGCCGACATGCTTACGAAGGTGGTTCCTTCATAAGTTCAAGTTCTGTGCGACTTCTCTGGGTCTGACAAAGAGAGATTGAAGACAGAGTATGCACGAGAAGCGATGATTGTGGAGCTATGATGGAGACGAAGTAGAGATGGATGATCGAGTACGACAAATGAGCAATGGAGTGTGAAGATTAAAGACATGGTGGAGATTGTTGTCTAATGTCTTAAATTTGTCAGTAATAGAGTCTGTTGATGTCATCGACAGACCACTTGATTCCATCGAGCAGCTGTTGATATTCTCAACAGATGCCCGATCTCATCGAGAAAATTCGAAAAAATCTCAGTTGATTGCTAGACAGTTTTGGAGGTTGCTTCTCAATGACATCTAAGGATCTTTAATGTCATCGACTGGTCCTCGATGGCAGTCGATGCCATTGAAGGTCCCATCGAAGATGCGCAGAATTGTGTAAGTGCGCGATTTGTTTTCTATTCCAGTGGCATGGGGGAGCTGTGCTAAAGAGGACGAGGGTTCTTTGGCAGGCTGTGTGGGGTGAGCGAAATAGAAATTGCTTTCAAAATTCGTGAGTTCAAGTCTGGCCGTGCTGCTCTCCATTAAAGTGTCTATATCCGAGTGGGTTGTTCTCTTGGACGTGAAGAATGCCTCTTCTAAAAAAATCTTCTAGTAATCTTTATAGTTTTCACAATTATGACGACTAGTAAGCTTAGCTTTATCCATGGCATCATAAAGGAAACCCATGGTTGGTATCTTGTGAGATTCTACAAGTTGAATGACTCATTAGTGTTTCCATCACCTTGAGAATGTTTCGGACTTTATTCCAATATTTGTCACTTCTTGTCTTCTGCACAACCTCAATCGGTGTTCCTGACGTCTTTTGCCCCATATTTTTTGTTGAGCCACTCTAGACAACCAAACGTCTCACTCAGCTCCCTGCTATGCTTGTATAACCTCTCAAGGGCAATACATTTGTGGCAAGTTAAGTCGTCACATGCCTCAGTAGCTTTCTCCCCTTTGTGAACTTCTTCATTACGATGACTATTTGGTTATGGTTGTAGATGAATGTCATGACTTGCCTTGCCTTACAACCAATTTTGTTACATTTTTCTTCTTTTCAATATCTTTTAATATAAGGTCGATGTAATGTGCAACATATGATAACCAGGATAATTTTTTTTCCCTTTTCTCCATCAACATTTTTCTGCTAATTTGTATGATGCTTCATCATCGGTAACAATTTACATGACATTTTCCTCCCAAATTTCATCTATCATCCTATCCATAAAGACCAAATATGACATTTTTCGATACTTCACATTTTTGTGTTGCCTCAAATGCATCTATTGATTTATAGAACAACATTCTAAGTGACAAAATACCATAGAGTTTATCATGCTACATCTAGTTGGGCCAGTCCCACCATCACATAGAATAGTAGATCCTCTACTCTTCCATATCAGTCTAAAGGTGGCCACGTACATCTTCACATATCTGTAGTCCACCTTTGTCCATTTCTCCCTAATATCACACTTCCCAATAGAGGGAGTTTGCAACATTTGGAGCTATGTTGCTATGTATGAATAGCTTGGTTGTTATCCTACCAAACTTCTCAACTGCATTTTTACTCTACATATGTTTTAACCTCCTCTTCTTTGTCGTCTCCTTCCTAAACAAAAGTAGATCACATGAGGGTCTCCCTACCTCATCAGCCGTGGGGGGCAGGCACACGTGAAGTCTCTTGTTAGTTGAAGGCACACTATAAACAAACAAACATAATCCGACTCCACCCCCACCCTTACGAACTAACCACCTCCCCCCCAAACATGTGCCAACGCTCTTCATCATCATGGGCAGTGCGCAAGTTTTCTCTCCTCGCCATTGTGACCTTCCTATCTGAAATCTCACTAGACTCAATATTCTCATCATCACCCACAACCATATAATCAAGATCAAACACCTCTACTTGATCTACATTGAGATCATCGTGCTTCTTTTGTATGGTAGCTTTTTTCCCCTTCATTTCTTCCAATTTTTACTACATCTGCGTTGCCTCTCTCTGTTCACTTGGCACTTTGCAACTTTGTCCCTTTTTATGTGCCAAATCACGAGTCCAACTCTACTTGCAAGTCTTCAAGTCCAAGTTGTCAATTGACTAAGTCGTCAACCTCAAACAACTCCAAAAGCATCAAGCCCCTGCCAAAATATAAACATATAATGTTAAAACAACATTATCTTAAGCAAATACAAACCTGAAATTTAGATTTAAATTTGGGTAAATCGTGTCACCAATTTGAGAGACGATTTGAATGACCCCAAATTGGCTTGAAATTCATGTAATCTATAAAACTCATCTCACTAATGCATATCAATAAGCATTTAACATCATTCTTCCCAACTAATTTGAAGAAAAAAATGGAATTAAATTCAAGGAATAATGTCGCCAATTTGGCAGACCATGCCAAATCGGCACAAATTTATGCAATTTATGGAACTCATCCTACTAATGCATATCCCTAAGCATTTGACATCATTCCTCTCAAGTAATTTGATGAAAAAAAATTGATAAATCTTCACTATTATCGCTATAAAAAAAATAATAAAAAAATGGCACTATTCATTAAAAAAATTTAAAAAATGGCACTATTCATTAAAAAATAGCCAAAATTAAAATCAAATGAAAGGCTTTTGCATGCATGTGTAATTCTAGACTCTATACATGCATTTCAACAATCCGAACCAAAAATAAAAGTAAAAATCGAATTTTGCTAAAAAATGTAAAAAAATAGCTCTCTCTCTCTCTCTCTCTCTATATATATATATATATATATATAGTCGATTTGGTGATATAATGTTGAATCTAAACATTTCCAACAAAAAAGAACAGAAAATTTTTGATTTTTTAAAATTATTTTAGTGAATTTCCCCATATTCGGCCCCTGGAGCTTCAATTCTTCCAAGAGGGCTAGATCTTGTGTTTTAATCTCAAATGTTTGCATAAGGCTGGTCGAAATTAGCTTAGAAACACTCCCAATAACAAAAAATCGCGAAAGATGGAGGAGAAAAGTATATATATATATATATAATGCAAAACAGCGCCCCTTTTATACTTTTATATGTGCATAACCGTTATTTGTTGGGGGAAGGGGTAGCGGACCGTTACAATTTGTATACAGCCCCTACATTGTGTAATTGTGCTGACCATACATTACCTAACCGTTATTGAATACCATGCGTATGACTGTTGAAGCGTGGATTGTTTGTCTTTGCTAAAGAGGTGAAACTGCTTGTCCTTAATTGGGTTCACATCAGGGACACTCATCTGTGCACATCATTACATGTTCCAAATGTGCCACATACAACTGTCCTAGTTCAAGCACGTGCACATGTGCCACCATCAATCTTCAAGCAGCAAAAAATGTGTCAATGTGTCACCATCCATAATAAGTTCCCCATGTGTTCCACAGTTCATCCTTCTTGTCCAGGGTGTTTGATAAACAAGGAATAGAACAAATCAATAACAGCATGGTCATAAGCTGGTCCCAGCAGTATGTCCATGGACTGCTTGTTTATGATACAACTTTCTTTGTATCCAAACAACACCAGAATACCCAAGCAAAAACACTGTCAAGCTTTCCAACTAGCCACAACATATGATAGACATTTTTGGAATGGACCTAGCAAAAAAATAAATAAATGTTGACCAACAAGATGGGCATCAGTAGTTATGTTCTATTTATTGATTTTTGTGATGTGATGGCTTCATTGTATTCTAATATCTTCTTCCCTTCTCAAAACTTGCATTATTAGGGAATGGAGCAGAGAAGCAAACCGCTGGATGCTGGAGTCCAGGTGGATATTGCTGGAGGTGTAGCCAATGCAGAAGAGAGTCCATTTATATTTGATTCAGAAAACTCGAGGATCCACCAAAAGCAAGCAAACAGCAACCTTCTATCAGAAAACGAAGACATGATACTTCCAGAAACTGATGGTAAATCAGCCAACTTAGCGACTCCTTCAAACATCTATCAATTGTATGAATCCAAAATGGCCACCTTGGTAAGAAAAAACGGGGTCCTAGAAGGACAGCTGGCAGCTGCATTGGCGAGTCGAGAAACTGCAGAGAAGAATTTATCTTCTGCTATTAAGAGTCGTCAGGACATGGAGAGAAAGCTGGCTGATGCAGTGAAAGAGGTGGATCTTCTGAAAGAGAAGCTTGCAGCTTCTGAGATTGCTCAAGAAGAGGCAAATAGCCTATCAAATATCGTGCACTCTGACAATGTACGGCTTGAGCACGATGTGGCATTTCTCAAAGCAGTTTTGGATGACACTCAGAAGGTACGGGATCTAGTTTTTATGTAGTGATTTCATATAAAGGAAACGTAATGAGCTCAGCTTAAAGTGGCTATATTGTTTGTTTGTGGTAGCATTCTGTATAGGTGACACCCACTCCATGATCCAGGCTGTTCATCTGATGGGCTGCACCTTGCGAAGAAATCCAGGATATTTGATTGTTGATCTGCGAATTGATGTTTAATATCAAGTCCAATCAATCAATGGCTGGGATTGTTGATAGTGGTGGTCTTTTATCAACCCCCTATCCATGTTGGGACCCAACAGATGAATTGTCTGGATCACTGGAACATCGATGGAACATCAACCCCATCTGCATAGAATGCTGGCCCGAAAGAAAATGCTGCTAGTTTGAGCCAGCATCTCCCAACATGTGTCATGCATGAGTTAAGTTTTCGAATTGCTCCAGCATGGCCTTTCATGTCTGTGGGTGCTTCGACGGGCTCATCTTGTGGGTGTATGCTCTAGACATAAAACTGTGTGCAAATTCCCGTGGGTGTGAGCAATAGTTGTGCTAAGGTGCAGTTTCGAGCTTGACCATGCTGGCATGCGAGTCATGTAGGTGACCATGTATTGGTGGGTACCTTGCCATTTTGTACACCCTACTACTCAAGCATGATCCTCCATATTTGTGTTCATGTGCAGCAGTTTGTCTAGCAACTTCCCCTCCATGACTGTGCTGTCACCCTTTGGGGTGTGAATGTAATGGTTGAGTTGGTGCCTTGGTGGTTAACACTGACCATATTGGCATTTGAGTGTTCTTCCATGGCTGGTTCCAAGAGCCTTTGTAAATGAGGAGGTTGACGGCTTGTAGGCAGCCAATAATAGATTTGCCAATCTACTATTTAAAGGCAAACCCTAAACTGCTGAGAGACGGATTAAGATGATGATGATGATGATGAATTCTAGATTTTGTGTCTATCGTTTGCTCTTTAGTGGTTCGCGTAATTACTCGTTGAATTTCACATGTAGGAGCTGCATTCAACAAGAGGAGTGCTTGCAGCAGAAAGAACAAGAGCTTTTCAGCTCCAGGTATGAGTTTTGGTTTTAATTAGAAGTGCTTTTTGTAGCAATTGCTCTATGTTTTAGTTTGAAGTGATTATCATGAGACCTTGTTTGGGCACTCATGCATGGACATTGAAAAGAGATTTTATGTAATGCTTGAGATGCAAGCTTCTACTGCACGCTCGTTTCCAGTTTCTACAAGTAGGACCCGTGGTTCAATAATACAAGCCGTACATGTGATCTGACCCACCTTGGATGATCCATACACCAATAAAACTCCATTTTGGAAGATCCTAGTGATTGGACATTTGGGCCCTTTATATATATATATATATATATATATATATATATATATATATATATATATATAGCGGAATGCTCACCTGCGAACCAGTTTGCACGGACTACCTACGAACTTTTTTGAGAACTCATCATATCTGATGAGTCTCGAAAATCTGAACGGTCCATGTGAAGCAGAACCTCATAAAACCCCCTGGTACCAATTTTTACTTTGAACCAAAACTTCGGTGGGCCATAAAAATGCAAACAGTTTCTTCCCTTGTTTGAATTTCTCTTTGCTATGGCCCACCAGAATCAGGGTGAAAATTCACCCCGTAAGGTTTCATGGGATTCCGCATCTTATGGACCGTTTGGATTCGACACCCATGACACGTGTGCAAAGGTGCGCATGTGTGTAGGTGAGCATGCCTCTCTCTATATATATATAGTTGAATATGAACAATTGCTTTGCGTTATTTCTTAACTGGCTATTTGCTGGACGCATTGAAGGCTATGATTTTCCAATCTTGGAGATTTCTGGTGCAGAGGCTATCAAAGGTAAGTCAACTTGGATCACTAGCACCATGGGGTCCCACTTGTACAAACTGGCAATACAGCATAAACTCTTAAACAGTTGAGCATTATGTTATATCTCACTGAAAAAAAAGAAGAGGTGACTTACTAATCAAGATATTATCACGATTCTTTCAAAGGACCTTCTTATTCTTATTAATTTCGTGCCAATGTTGATTTGCAGGTGGAAGTCTTCCATCTCAAGCAAAGATTACAGTCTGTGGAGAACAGGGCGCCGACTCCCAGGAAACCTTTCCACATGTAGCCCCGAGCACTTCTCAGCACCCAGATTGCCTATTGACATGTGGGATCGACTTTTTGTTAGGGGCATCCACATCATATGCTGAGTTGCAATGGGGTCGCCAATGAAGCACTGATCAACTGAAAATATCAGTTTTCTTTTGTTCCTAGATGTATGTTTCTGTATATATATATTATGTACACGGTATGCATCTCAGGTGGTATGTCCGGGTGTAACAAAATATATTTCAATCACCGAAATTATGATAGAATCTCCTTGCCAGAACCTGCCATTTGCAATTGTTTAGCAGTGTCATGGGACTCAGCAACAATTATACAATATATATTTATGTATCTTAGGCAATGGAAATTTCACGTGAGCGCCCATTTGATGTGTATTGAGTAGAATAGAACAGAACATTTGATTATTCTATCACCGTTGCTCTCCTATTGCCATTACTAATGGGAGAAAAAAGAACACTTTATTTCGTGATTTCATCTGCTCTGCTTTTGCTGTGCCGCCATGCACGGACTGTCATATTTTGAAGCCTAACAAATAAACGGGCTAAGGTGATAATCCATGTGCCAGGCTAAGACCTACTTACTGCCATATTGGCCTGTGCTCTGGCATATATCAGGTCCACACGCTTTGTTCAAGCTGAATTTTAAGCTTGTAAAATGATAAATTGCCATGCTTGGGCAATCATGTCCATTGATATCCCTAGGCTTTGACATTACTCATCCAGATCATGCAATGTGGGTGGGCCAAACCATCTAGCACCCTCATTGATCCACCATCTGCATGCATACCATGCCTGCCAACATAACTGGATGTTAGCCCTGGAAGTGAGATCTATTTGCACCCTTCCACTTTTGCTTACCCCACAAGCACGGAGCTTCATACATCTGTATATATAAAATAGTAATTGTGGGTAGCGATTGTGGCTCCCTCTAATTATCACATAAAATGCAAGAGATGCGCCCATGTCCAACCAGTTGGACCACTTACTATCCAATTAGCAGGTAATTTCAAGAGTTACATATGAATGTATCAACCAAGAAAAGGGCAGTGAAAACTAAAAACTACACACTGTAAAACAGACAAATGCCCCTGTATCTTTCTTTCTTCTTCTTCTTCTTCTTCCTTTTTTTTTAAAAAAAAAAATAATAATAATAATAATAAAATAAAATAAAAATTCTTATTTTTAATATTAATGAACCATACTTCCCATTTGAATAGGTTAGACCAGGCCCGCAGAATAATCGGACTAAATTCTTCTGGGTCAGTCAACTTGCCTATCCTGTGGTTGACTCAGCGAACCAAGAGTTTGTGTTTGGAATGGATCAACTCAGATGAGTCCATAACTAATATTACTGAGTGTCAGCATTCATATGACTCGGCTTCCATCAACATTTACCAGTCCGGGGGTTGTGAATCCTTCCATTAGAGGCAAATTAGAATTTATCCTTTATGATTAAGGGTGTGTTTGGCTGCACCAAATTTCATGATATTTTGTGATTAATCAGTCTAATTTAGGCACAAATTTTCATCATATATCATTAAATTTGGCACAACCAAACACAGCCTAAGCCACACATTACTAACAATAACAAAATGAAAGATACGGAGTAAGAATGGGGCAATTTAGAAATCAACACTGCTGTTAGCACCTGAATCTCGTTTACAGTACATGACAAATGGCCCCAAGTTGGAGACTTTGGAAGATGCCCATCTAATGATGTTCAGGGAACCATCCAAACATCAAAATATGAGGATTTTCAGCTTGCCTTGAGCATATAAAATTTTGTATGGAACCTCATACCTCTTAGCAACTGCACTAAAAAGAAACATTCTATTAGCCATAGTTACAAGTTACTGAATTCATACGTATGTTAACGAGCATAAAGACCTGATTCTGATGGTCACTCTTCTTCAGGCTCTTCCTCTTCCTGTAGAAGATTTTCTCTATTGTCATGGGCCCAGAAGCCCCGAACGTCTATAAGCATACTGGCCACTGTTCCACCTTGTTTGCAGGCCAGAAGATCAGCAAGCGTTATCCTAAGAGGGTCAACTGGCTTCACCATATCCCAGATTTCATCCCTCACGTCTTCAATACATAGCTCGTAGTTCCCACCCTCAATCCATTTTTGGTGTACATCTCTGTTGCATAGAAGGCAAATTTTCAGTAGCCTAAAATAGCAGCACAACCCATCCGCATGCATGCACCAGCAAATGTGCATGCCTGCAGAGGCAAACCCGTAAACACAAACATGCTAATAGAGTGATAAAACCATTCGAAAATTCAAAACCCAAAAGGGTGAGTGTAGATACCTGAAAATGAGTACATCATTATTATGTATTAGAGATCATGATCTTTAATAGTAATTCCATTTTCTAGTTGTTCATAATTATGAATTAGAGATCATGCTCTCTAATACAAAATTAACATCAACTAAAATGAGATGAACCCATTTTCAGGCATTCTACCAAACAGGGCCAGCAGAAGCAAATGCAGGAAAATGCAATTGGGTAATTCATTCTTCGATGAAATGACCTTTTGAATTACTTAACAAACAAACCAAAAATAGGAGTTTCACTAATGAACGGGAGTATGGAGTTCTCAACCAAACTAGAATGAAACCTTAAAATTTTGGACAAACATATTCCGCATTGATGCGGGACCCAAATGTTGTGTAATTTGAGACCTGCAGGGCTTGCTTGCAGCACCACAAGCAGGAAATTACCACTTTTCTGTTGGAAGATTGTATCGGGTAAACATCTCAGCTTTTGTATGCTCCCCTTCTTTCCTTCCACATTTAGCTTTTTAGTAATTTCACTCTCTCTCTCTCTCTCTCTCTCTCTCTCTCTCTCTCTCTCTCTCTCTCACACACACACACACACACACACACACACACACACACACACTCATGCCGTAGTGGGATTTCACCACCTATGGGTACTCGAATCCTTGAGCCGGTGTTTCATGTGAGTCTACCACCGGGGCAAGAGTATGGACCCAATTTCACATGATCTCTAATAAATAATTATGATAAACCAAAATGAGATGAACTCAATCTCAGGTGTCCAACAAACAGGGCCAGCAGCAGCACCATGCAGGAAAATGCGATTGTGTAAATTCATGTACATGAAATGACCTTTTGAATTACTTAACCAACAAGTAAAAAAAATAGAGTTTCACCAATGAAGGGGAGCATAGCATTCTCAACCAAACTAGAATGAATTTTAAAAATTTGGATAAACATATATCCAATTGATGCAGGATCCAAATGTTGTGCAATTTGAGACCTGCAGGGCTTGCTTGCAGCACCACAAGAAGGAAACTACCACTTTTCTGTTGGAAGATTGTATCAGGTTAACATCTCAGCTTTTGTATGCTCCCCTTCTTTTCTTCCCCATTTCGCCTAAATTTTTTTACTTATTTTATTTATTTGTTTGGAAGATTGCAAGAAAATATATTAAAAGGAAAAACAAAGGAATAAGGCAACAACAAAACAAAACAAAATCAAAGAAGAAACCTGAAAACAACCATACAACTTGAAACCAGACCCAAAGAGCAAACACACTAATCCAAGATCGAGGAGATGACTTTTCGCTTTAAATAATTTCAGAGAAAGAATCTATTGAGAAGAAAGATTAAGCTTTAAATGAAATTAAACGCATGGATTTGGTTCTTTCGATAAACATTTATGTGCAGTTTTATCTGTTGAGTCGCCATGAAGGAGCTGCCAATCCCAACAGCTTCACTTCAGCACCCAGCAACAGAGGAATTATAGGGTACTGAATCCTGATGCATCAGGGCTCAGGTAGTAGCATCCTGATACCTCCATATGTGCAACTGGGCTTATGTTTCTACTTCTAGATATGCCAAGTTTTCTACAGGTCAATACACAATTCCCAGGCACTCTCGCATCCTGAGTATCTTGTGAAACATCTCCCCAGCTCCCACACCAAAATCTGCACACACCCTTGCACTCATGTTAAACAACTACGCTGTATAGCTGTAAGACCCGATACCCTAGAAATCTGGTTTGTACACTGGATAGCCGTTGGTTGTAGGTCCATTGGCCCTGAGAATATTTTGACTTGATCATAATGTTGTTCTATTATCGAGCCGCAAGCCGTATTTCAACCCGATGTCCGAATGTTAAGATACGGACTTAAAATTAAACAATCTGAGAAATGACCATTATGTCCTTATTTTAGGTGGGGCTCCGCCAACATTGAGTTTTCAATTCCGTTAGGTCGGAGAGCCTAACCGTTGTGGTCGTAGTCAAGTTACGGAGTTACTGGCGAAAACGGCATGTCAATAGGACACCCGGATTGTAAGTTACGCATCGATATGTACATGTATATTTTGAGAAAATATACTCAAATGACCTTGATGTTTTTCAAATCATTGGAATACGTTAGTTTAAATCACTTAAACAAACCTTTTGTTTATTACTACCGTAAGTTTAAATTTCTTAAAATTAACACGATACATCCCATAACCCTCCATTTTAGCCAAAAGCCACTTTAAACCCATTTACAAACCCATAAATAGAAAAACCCTCTTTCAAACATTTCATTTTCCAGCACTCTACTAGTTGGGGAGAAGAAGAAGAAGAGGAAAAGGAGAAGAAGAAGAAGAAGAAGAAGAAGAGGTTGAGATCCAATCCTCTGCTCATTACAGGTGAGTGCATAGATTAGGAGCACTTATATGTGTAAGTTAAGGTTTCCTTCAAAACCCTATCGCTGGATTTTCTGGTTTAAGGTTAGGTTTTCGCTGGATTTTCTATTTTCTGGTTCGGTTTTCGCTGGATTTTCAGTTAGGTTTAGAAGATTGCTGAACTTGCTGTTTTAAGGTGAAATCAGTGTTGAATTTTCTGTTTGAGAGTTCGGTTACTGGAATTTCTGTATTAAGGTTAGAATATTGCTGGATTTTCGTTTAGGTTATGTTCTCGCTGGATTTAGGTTAGAATATTGCTGGATTTTCGTTTGAGTTATGTTCTCACTGGATTTAGGTTAGAATATTGCTGGATTTTCGTTTGAGTTATGTTCTCGTTGGATTTTTCTGAAGGTTATTGCTGTTTAATTAGTGAGATTATTAATGGAAGGTTGGATGATAGAGATAAGTTAGTTTTGTTTAAATTCATACAAATTGTTATCGGTTTCTCGCTGTCCCTTACAAAGTACTCCCACTACCTGTTTGACAAATTGTTTCAAAGAAATATCCTTCATCCTTTTAATGTCGTTACTTCTTGAGAAAGAGCATGCTTGTAGCATGAAGTTTTATAGCAGAATAAATCCCGGATTGGAGTTAGATTGGCTAAGTCATGTGCATGATTCTTAGTTGTTGTATCATTGTATGCTTGAGAGTGAATGATTCATCTTATGATATGGTGATCCTAGTGGATTGTGGTGCGACACACGATGTGTCTATGATGAGTATGTAAACCGTCTAGATACATGATGTGTTACATGAGATCCTTATGAGGAACTCAAATGTGGAACTTAAATGTATGAGGAGACCACATGAGGGAGGTCGTCCTATGCTTGCCTTGAAAACTATGACATATTGTGCTTGTATGTGGGCTTTTGCATATGAACACACTTTCATATGAACATATTTTGTTATAACTTGAGTTGGACACCACACCGAAAATGTGTAATTCGACAGGACATGATTAGAGGGTCCGTGGGTGAAAGTCTCTAAACCCCGATTGGTACCATTGGGAGCGACCAATGCTTAGACCGGGTGGAAGAACAAAGCGCTGAAATGCTGAAATACCAAAGTAGACAGCGACTCACACCGACTTGTGTCGATTGGTTGAGAGGTTTGACCTGACCTGCTTATGGGCAAGCAAAGATAGGTTGTGTGTGACGAGCTCGTAAATTGTCCGCTATCATTTTGCTAGGCGACTTATGACTTCTCGCTGTTAGGCAGATAGTGAGGTGCAACACAAGTGGGTTAGACTAGTTCGGCCCGTGAACTATGTAGTCCCACCTCTGTAGTTGACCACGGTGGAAAAGTCTATACAAGTGGGTAGAAGTCCCACCTCTGTTTTAGACTTTGGTGATCCAATTGGGAAATATGGAAAGTTGTGGAACTGTTGAAAGAGTGTGTATGTTACAAGTGGGTAGAAGTCCCACCTTTGTATATAATAAAAAAAATAATTTGGAAGCCTGTGCATTTGTGTGCATTAAATGAGCATGACATGAAACATGCATTTTCACGGCACACATGCACTCACTGGGCATAGTAGCTCAAGCTTTCCTTTCTATTTTTTTTTTTCAGGTGAGAGTAGGGAGCTGCAGGAGTAGAGGCTACAGACTCCAGTTGTCCTTTTGTGTTGTACATATCAGTGTGTATTTTTTTTGTAATACCCTGCATATGTACATTAGGTATAGTAAATATGACGTGGTTTATGTTTTGGTTTTGCCCTGAGGTGCTCAGTTGTACACAGTAATATATATTGTATATGATGAAATTTTGAGAAATGCAACGTGTTTGTTGGTTTTGCTTTCAGAAATCCTCCTTGTGGAGCCCCGCTTATGGGACTTAGTATGTGCTACTTGAAAGTCCCAAGAATCGGAGTTCTACGGAGGCTGTCAACCAAAATCTGGTGTATAGTAATCGTGGATTACCAACACTAGATTTAGGGTCGTGACAATAGCCATTGGATCACATGAAGATCACCTTTGGCACCACTCTACTGTTGCGTTTTGTTCAGTTTTTTATTACAACAATGTTGGTCGAAAGGAGTTTATTACCTCGGACAAGTCAGTATTGCAGATTGCACACAAGCTGCAAGCGGAGAGCTAAAAAATGCCATTCAGTTGCATTCTTGCTTCTCTGGTTTCATGGCTACCGATGCCGCCGCCTCAGAAAGAATAGATGGTAAGGAACCAGCCGTTGATATTCACACTTGCAGAGATATAGTATGAAACCAGACGTTGACTACTGACAAAAATTAGGGTTTCTACTAAGAAAGATTATACGGTTTGGGAACAGCTGTTGATGATACCCATAATTCCAATTTCCTTCGGCCCAATCAAAACTAATGAGTAGACAACATTGCAAACTCCAGGGTTCCTTAGCACAGTTAAGATTTGGTTTGATTTGATCAAATCTTCCAGGTTTTTCCTACATAGACGTTTATTATGCCTTATTTCAAATAGCCATTCCGCTTTTCACAAAGCTCCATTGTTCTTCAGCATTCAAGGTGTCCAGGATTAAATTCAATGGTTGGCATTCCATTACCTTAATGCATGAAATTACGAAGGCATCCAGTTGACAAAGATGGATAACCTAGTCTGTGATTCAAAATGTATATACCTGAAAAGAGTGTGTATATCTGCTGTTGTCAGCATACCCCTTCCATGAAGATCAAGACACCGGAACAAGTATGTCAATCCTTCGGGCGTATCTTTGTTTTCCAAGGCTAAAACAAAATCGAGAAAGCTCTCGAAATCCATCTCCCGGGCATTACCCCCTCCAATTTTCCCACGCCGAACATGCTCATCAAATGCTAGAAAGGCAAAATGAACAAAATCAATGAAATAAATGTAAAACAGTGGCCTGCATATGCAGCCATAATTAAATGTGCCGTATAACATAGAATCATGTAAGAATGCTACATAAACCATAAATAACTAAATTTAAAGGAATCAAATGAAAGAAATATGAACTGAACCATACCAATGAAAATCCCTTGTGAAAAAACAATTACACATGAAGGGAGAATCTGAAATGCAGCTATCTATCTAATCACCAAACAAGGACTAATATCTTCAGATGATCAGCAAGAACATTACATCAGTGAAACCATCCACAGTTGTGAAACAGAGGTTCTAATCAGCCTCTTCAGATGATCAGCCAGAGAATTGTCAGTAGGTACTCAGATTCTTTGGGAAGAAAAATCATAAACATTGTTTACATGGAAACTTAAATTCTATCAACATGAGAGCTGCATGATTTTTGCCAATATCTGACATATGAAGTTACAAATTGCACCAATTACTAAATTGGTTAACATGTTTAATTGAAAATAGATTAATAGATACTGCTACTCATAATTTCTATATTAGAAAAATCATAAGAATAGCGTTTACGTACGGGAACATACATACATGTGAGCTGCATGGTTTCTTACCAAAATCTGAACAAATAAAGTTGTAAATAGCACCAATGAGTAAATTGGCAAGCATTTTTAATTGAAAATTACATTAATTGATAATGATACTGATACTTTCTATATAAAAATCAAAAGAATAGCATTTATATATGGGAACATACTCAAGCATAGGAATTATAACTGCAAAATGATTTAAACTATGGTCTAGTTTAAAATAATTTAGAAATGGGAATAAACACCTGATCTACAACTGTTCACCTTATCGTGGCACATCTCATATCGTTTATATGCTAATAAAGCTTTGCTTTCACTTGTTCATAAAAATGGTGCCTAAGAATCATGAGGCAGTGTAAGTGTAGCAAAGAACTGGTATTGAATATTAATGAATGCAGCCAAAACTGATACAATTTTGATTAGATTAGGAATATGTTGGCAAACTACTAGGATGCAAAATATTGCATTAAAATAATTTGCACAAGAGAATGGGAAAAGATGTATCCAGCAAGGTCGGATAAACTAATAGATCTGGTTGAGTTGCTAACCCCTCTCAATGAAAATTTCTGTTAGTGTCCCATCCGCATATTCTCGAAGCTCCTGCTTGCTCAATGTCCCATTCATATCTTTATCCAGAGCAAGAAACATATCTGCAGAATGACCAAGGACACTGTAAGCAGAACACATCAAGATGGAATTCATCATAAGCTTGTAGTACAACCCACACATGTTCCTGTGAACTTAGCCATGCAGGTAAGATAAATAGAAACACCTATCAAAATAGACATTAAAATGACTGGTACAGTTTAATGATACCACCCCTCTTTAAGAGCCAGTATTTGTGTTTGCATGCAAGCGTGTACATGTGAGGAGCTGACTTAGAAACAGACAATTACTTTCTCGACACTTTTTTTTTTTTTTTTGAAAGGTAAAAAATGCTCAATGAAATAGTTTCCATTAAAACATGAACAAGAAAAGAGACCACAACTAGAAAGAAGGGTGTCAAGGACCAGGAGTTGGACGGGTACTTGATTGGGTTCACCTTTGAAAACAACCTTGTCAAACATATGGCATTTGCTGTGTTAACATTCACCTTTAAACCGCAGGTCATTTCCATACTGAATGTAAAAATTAGGAACTGGTTTGCAAAGTGATGAGTGACCTATAGGCTAACCTATGTGACCAAGCAAGTTCAAGCATCCCTCTACTCAAACAAGGGCTTTCCAGCTTTCCACATGGACCACGGTAGGCAATCCCTTGCCTCTCAGTAACCTGTGAGCTGGAAAGGATTTGACATTTCATGGCCAAATCTTTTAAAATACAATGAATGGGTTTTACATATGTGACCAAGAAAGTGCAAGCATCCCTCTTTCACAGTGCCTTTCCAGCTATCCACATGGGCCACAGTAGACAATCCCTCGCATCTCAGTAACCAGTGAGCTGGAAAGGATTTGACATTTCAAGGGCAATCTTTTAAAATACAATAGATAGGGTTATGGATTCAGTGGGTATCCACTATGGAGGGTCCACCTGTCCACATTCTGCAACTGTACAACACATGCAACTGCTGAAGTCAGATGCACCCTCACAAGCAAACATGCGTGTCGTACATATATGCACCCACACCGAATGCTAATACATAATCCATGAATCTTGTAATTCCCAAAATAGACTATAATGTTAATTATCTGTGCTTCAGTTAATTAGTAAACAAATGCAGTCAGTCAATGACTCCAACAGCTGGTCCTAGTAGAGGCTAGTACCAATGATTTGTAATTATACAGTTTTTTTTCCCCCTTCCAACTCATTATTGAATAGTATCTTCCAACTAGTTACAGTTAACATCTAATGGATTCAATTTTTCCTGTCAACACCTTCCAAATAAAATCCTGTTCAGTTCTTCATCACTGAGGACAATTCTCACTTATCTCACATGTTAGCATGTTTTCTTTTAGAGTCTCATAATGATATGTTTACTAAAGATGATACTCAACACCAAGAAAATGTAAATGGAAGTGACACTTCCACCATCCAGCCAGCCAGTGCATTCATAGATGTACAGAACAAGAAAACATAATAGTCAAAGAGATTTGAAATCAAAAGAAAGCAGTGCTGCCTTCGAATCAACAAAAACCAAAGAGCTTACCACATATTCGTTGTGCAGAGGTCAAAGAAAACCAGTTCTCAGCTTGTTCAGTATCAGTGACTTCTTCCTCACTTTCCTAATATAAAGATTAGAATAAAGAATCAGCTCCATATCAAATGGCCAATACTTTTTAACACTTCCATTCATTCAAGAAGAATTATGCAGTTCATATCAAAGTTAAAGCAGCCAGAAAATCAGCCAATACATTTCCTAGAACAGAAGAACCTCATCAAGTGGGGACACAGGACGAGCAGCTATAAGACACAGGAAATATGAACTGCATGAGAAGCCATTCTGGCATCACCTTACCTAGGCAGCAAAATGGCCTGTCTTGACCAGGTTCCAAAATATGCCAAAGACTAAATATTGGGGAGCCAAGAGTCTCAAGATGAAGTACAATACCACTTAATGATGTTAATTCTAGCTGGTGGGTCATAAAAAGAATAAAGCCCAAACATCATGCCTGTCGATGGGTACCCATATCTGTGGATGCCAAAGTATCCAATCCGATTTATTTGGAACTATGTCTAAATTTGGGCCAGATTCAGGTCAATGATTTGGATTCAATAGAAATTGGATCAGGTTTGCTACCTGAATATTTGTTTTTTTAAAAAAAATATATTTCATTGTACTTTCATTTAAGAACCTTACAGGCACGCATGTTTCTGTTATGGATCCGAATCTGATTCTAAATCTAAACATGGATCTCAAACTGATTCAGGATCAAAACATCATTTTGAATCTTAATTCACTCGAACCTGATAGGACCTGATGGGATACCTGATGCTGATAGGATTCAGATCTGGTAACTCATATACATACACATTCGAACCTGAACCTGGCTCCCTGACATTCCTAACATGCATTAAGTGTTCCAAATCTAAAATTTTATGAGTAGAGCATGCTAAGAGCAGGAATCGCTACTGAATTTGTTCATGGTAGCTATGCAAGTCATGCCTCTACCAAATGATAAACTGGAAATATAAGGTTTGCAAGAATCCTGTCTTAGTAATCAATGACGAGTTGCTTGGTCAATAATCCCAAGTCTTCAAGATCTTTTTTATTTGTATTTATTATTCCTTTTCTTTTTAGTTTTTACAATAATCCAAAGTTCTTACTAAAAAAATCAGTGTACTAAAGGCACTCTATAAACTTTAAAGTTGTTTCTGATAGAAAGATTGATGGGTGCTGAAAAGAATTTGTTGTTTCTGATGGGAAGATTGATGGGTACCGAAAAGAATTACATCTCATGCCTCTTCCAAAATGATCAACCATAAATTTTCAGTTGGGAGGATCCCTGTCTTAGTAAAATCAATGACAAGTTAGTTGGTCAATAATCCTAAGTCTTAGTTCTTTTTTATTTTTCCAAAGAGCAACCCTTGGCCTATTCTTATTAGAAGAAGAAGAAGAAGAAATCTGAATAACAATGATATTCCATAAACTTTGAAATTGCTGTTTCTGATAGTACTGTTGACGGGTATTGAAAAGAACATTAATTTATTTTTGTTCCTTGTTTTTCAGAATCATTACCGAGTTTCTACACAAACTATTATATAGATACATTTCCTACATCTTGTGCTTTTATGAACTAATATGTATGCATGTCAAATGATGACGAAGATGCTGAAAGAAAAGGCAGTGGAGTGCATACAGTGTCTAACTGTCACCCGCCAACAAGCAACAAAAACATTTGATGTATGTGGGCAGCACTGGGCCAATAAGAGACTGCTGCAAAGCTCATTACCACTTTACACGATATAGCTTGCGATGTTATCATATAGCTGCATATACAGGTCAGCATGTTGCACTTTGCAACATTGTCATGCCTTTACACCTCATGTCTGTATCTATCCGCTCTGTGAGTGCGGATAAGTGGGGTTGTATGAAATCTTCTTGTGTCACCCATTCTGATGCCATTAGAAGATGACTAGAGTCAAAATCCACCAATCACCCTCTCCAATATCAAATGATGCAATTCAATTATTGAATCAATGAGCTCAATATCCGAATTGCAAGGATGGACAAAGAACACACCACAAGAATATTGGAATAGAGAAATAAATAATTTCATTGAAATCGAAACCTCTTCATTTCTTACAAAAACTTAATAAAACCTCATTAAACTGAAACAGTATAATGGTTCCTACCTCCTAGAACAAACTCCATTTACAGACCCTAAAAGGCAACCTAAAATCCCTATGAATCTGTAATTGAGACTTTCAACTGAAATCAATCTAATCTATCTAAGAGAGCAACTACTCTACCTACAAAAATTTGGCCACTAAACAATGGCCTAAAAATAGTAAATTTGAACTGATAAAAATAGTAAAATTGACTTAAAAAAAAAGTAAGCTTGTACAAACATTCAATAAAAGCTATAGCTTCATCTATAATTGAAAATTTAAGTCCCAACATCAAGAACAGGTCTTCAAAATAAAGAGTATAGGTGCCAGAATTTTACAGATGAAATCTGTAAAGCAGTATACGTGTGATCATCTTTCAGATGCAACAAGGTTCAAATTCAGAAGAATAATATTATAGCTTAAATTAATACCATCTTTCATCCAATTCCATCCAGCGTTACAGCATAAAACAATTTATTATTGAGATGCATAGTTTTGAGTTAACTGAAAATGACAAGTAGAAACATATTACCAAAAAGCAGCATTTTCTTCTTCCCAGTTTCAACCAATCAACATGGAGATAACAGAATGAGTTCCAAACACAATGCGCAAATCAAATGTTACCTGATGCAGTTCCATAAGTTCCTGAAGACAGTTGCTAAGCAGCACCTTTTTTATGCAAGCTTTCCCTGTCAGTAATCAAGGGAATCTTTTTACAGTTAAAAACTATATAAGCCAAAGATACAGTTATTTTAATAGAACTCAGGATTCTCCAAGGTAGTAGGCATCAGATGGAGCATGTATAAAGATTAGTAACATTTAAAATGTTATTTGAAAGAATCCACATGAGATCATTCCATGTGACATGAGCCATAGTTTCTCTATAATTTGAATTCACTGTTGACAGTATTTAGTATTTATTCAGAACCTCATATTGCTTAAATTGGTGATATGGCTTTCAAAAAATTAGAATAACCTAATAAGCACATTTCTGGCCTACCAAAACCTGAAGCTCCATTCCAGGAAAATAAGCACATGCAGAAAATGATTTTGTAATAAATGCTCCCAAGGGAAAGGTTTCACTAATTAGAATGGCGCTATAAATAATTATCAGAAATTAACCCTCAAGGGCAGTCAGATTAAGGCATGGTAGCAGACCTCGCCTATGAGGATCACAGAAGAAAAAGAACTTGTGAGCAGCTATACGGCAGTACATTTGAACAAAGGCTGCTGGCATATCCCTAAGTTGCGCCAGATTAGGAATAAGACCTCTTATGTAGGCCTCCATTTCCTGTAGAGAAGGCAAAAGCAAAAGGTTAATATCATACAGGCTGATTCACTCTGAACGAAAGCCATAGAATCAGCAGCAATTATGGTAAAATAACCAATATCTTACGCAAATAAATTGGGGGCATAAAAGCTTAAGACCACACACTCAAAAAAGTGCAACGATTCCATACATGAGGTTGAAGGAAACCATCAGAATCCTCATCAAGCTCACTCATGTCAATTCTTGCCTGGGTAAGTGAAACCTGAACAGCGCCAAACAAAAAGTCACCACAGCATGACATTTTTACTAAAATAGATGACAGATTGAAGTTCTTTTCAAATAATATGGAACCGAATCAGTTCCTTACAATAAGAGAGCAGCATAAAACTCATCAGTTCTTATTCAACATAATAAAGATGAGGGTGGTTCAACCCAACATTTCAACAGAAGAACCAGCTGGATTAGTGCCATTCCAACTGAAACAGGATGATTAAGTATCTGAATGGTCCAAAAGTGGCCATTCAGATGCTACTATCCTGCTCCAGAAAATTGCCTTGGGGGCTTTACTTTTTGTCCTCTCTATCCTGTTTTTTTTTTTTTTCCTGGAAACCCACCAAACTTTTCCCTTGGTGGGGTTTGGCTATTGAAAGATTGAGAAGTTACTCTTTGGAAAGAAATTAAGTCATAAATAAACCTTCTAAATACAAAAATAAAAAATAAAAAAAATCTCCACTTAAAGATAAACTTCCTGCTCAACTCGGCCCTGTTCTTTTCGGAGTTTCTGCGGAAAATCCAGAACAGGTTCTCAAGTCGTAAAATCTATTCTAAGAAATCAAGAAGTTACATGTGTTTTCTTCTTTATCAAACCCCCTAAAACTACACACAAAACTTGGGATGTTTGTCTGATAAAACAAACTACCCACAAGGCTTTTGATTCAACTCAATTTCAAGATCACTTAGAAAAGAAAAGCTAAGATTAGGTTCTAGACCAGACTCCTATTTAATATTTTTATGAATGTAGATGCTTTTTGCTTAAGAGTAAAAGATCTAACAGTGAGTCCAGGGTTTAGGGCCTCAGGCATATTCTGGGATTTGGGATTAAGTTCTACGGCATTTTCTAGAGTTGTGCATTTAGGGGAACAAAGATATAGCCTTCATGAAAAGGTACATAGCACTTATTCTCTTAAAAGAATTACAATCTACACATCAAATTCAGCCACAAGATCTTCCTTCTATGAATAAAAGCAACTCTTTACTAAAAGATCACTGATAGTAGAAGGCATTCAGAAGTTAGCAAAATTTTCTAAAACATTTGGTTATTTTCCTAGTGAAGAACATACATAAAAAGGGGAAACTCTTTGAGAACAGAGGAGGAAAACCCACTGTGCGCATCACGTAAAGATAAAATGGCAGAATAGCTATTCGTCCAGATTCATCTTTCTCGAACTTCATAAAATTTGAAGGGCTGAAAAATCGCCGACATTTTGGACCAATTTGCTCAGTACAAACAGATGCAATGTGGCAGAAATCTTCATAATTCATCTGCAAAGAGACATTAGAATGAAATACTATTTCAGGATGTCTCATGTTGAAGGATAGAAAAAAATATCATAGAGTATGAAATACAAATCAAGCAAGAGGATGATCTATCCTATCAAAAATCTAGCACAAAAATGCCTATCATTAACATTTTGACAATGAAATTCTGTCATATGATGGTCAGTAAGTGGTACAAATACTGACTAAAAGGAAAATAATCACCAAGCCAAGCAACAAGGGGCATGTTCATGAAATATTCAACCCCTTTAATTTACTGAACATCAAGGTGGTAATGCTAGCAAATGTTAAAAATCAATCATATCTTCTCAAGGGAAATTCTCTCTATGAATGTCTGTACACTGGTGTATCATGTATATGCATTCAGTGCAGGCATAAATGAATGCTAGTTAATAAGGTGCATTTTTTTCTGAAATATTAATCCCCTTAATTTACTGAACATCAAGATGTTAGAGCTAGCAACCATTAAAGATCAATCATATGTTCTCAAGGGAAAATTCTCTTTATGAATAAATAGAAAGCAAATGTTTGCACTTTGATGTATGTGCATCCAGTGTAGGCATCAATGAATCATTAGTCAACAATTGAGACAGTCATAGAACACTATTATACCATATGGCACCTCAGCAAAAAGGCCAAATGCAACACTTTTTCTGTTTTTTGCAACTGTGATGTTTTCAATTAAAGTTTGCCATGATGCCAAATTGCAGATACTAATTATCAAAGAAAGCAGTACAAAGCACAAGATGAAGCCATCACAGCTCTTCGAGTTTATAGGAGTTTTCTTCAGGAGACATAATCGATACATAGCAACAGTTACAAAAAACTTGGTTAAAAGCAATGAAGATTTTGACAAGAATATACAGTAATCAGCTCCCCACTCTCATAAAAAAGGAATTTCTATAGGAAGAGCTTATGCAGGCCCATAGTCGACCATGATCAACCCAAAGGGTCAGGGGTCATGTTGGTGAGTTTAGGCTCATGGGTTAGGGCCGTGCATGAGCCAGCCCTTTCTTGTTAGTTTGACTAATTAGTTCCCTATTTAGTAGAAAGGATGAGAGCCTAATTAGTAGGGGGTATTAACGAGTATCTTCATCACTATTTCTTAGGAGAGAAGATTTCGTATTGCCTGGGACCTTATGGGTAAAGCAAGGGTCCAGTTTGCAGCAGTTTCCTTAGGCACTTTGCTAGCCTGATAGCTGTCAGTCTTACAAGGGAAATTTCAATCAATGCCACAAGAAATAGCAACTCTACATGTATTTAGAGGTTGTCCTCTAGGTCTTAGTTATGGTATAGGTCCTTTTTTTTTTTCATTTACTTTAAATTTAGCCCGAATCAATAGCTAACATCTTCCTATTCCTTTCTTTGTTATTCTATAGAGGTGGACAGAATAGAGTTTAGGGAGAGACTGAAGAAAGGAGAGATTTTCCTTGCTTTGCTATTCAACTTCAATAAAATGAGTTGTATGGTGATTTCTATAGGGGCAAATGGAATAAAGTTCAGGGATAGACTGAAGAAAGAAGACATTTTCTTTCCTTGTAGATTCGACGCATTTAGTTGTTATATTCTCTCCCTCCCTTCCTCTCTAGTATCCAGTCCATGGTTTGCATTCACAGGTATTAGAGCTTCAAGTTAGGCAATCGGTAATTGGGTTGTGAAGATAGTAGAAAAATAAAATAAAGAAGAAATGTAGAGAAGAAGGAAAGGAGAGAGAGAGAGAGAGAGAGAGAGAGAGAGAGAGGAACGACTAGGGCAAATGTGTTGTGTTGCTTTTTTTTTTTTTCTAAATACCAGCACACACACACACGCACACATATATATTAATTTTGAAGGAAATGTTACAGTGCTCCGCTGGGGTACAGAACAAACATAAACACACAATTACATATATGTCCACACTCCCCCTCAAGCTGAAGCATGTATATCGATCATGCTCAACTTGGAATACATACAAAGAAAATGGAGATGATGAACATGGATCATTGCTCCCCTTCAAACACAACATGGCAGGATTTTTAGGCTATAGCTTGCATTCCCTTCATTCGCTGAATCTTCTCTCCAAGTACATGGCCATAACTAAACTCAACAAACATCAAGTCACAAACTTGACATCCACATGCAAATTCTCTAAAAAACATGTGTGCATCGCGTGCAACACTCGAGAGAACAAACACAATAGCATGTGGAGACTTGTGTGCATCACGTGCAGCACAAAGTGAGGGTGCATCATGTGCAACTACACTCACAACAAACAACGGGGTGGAGGGACACACACACACACACACCCCCCCCCCCCCCCCCCCCCCCCCCATAAACAGGCCTGATAAAGAAAGAGAAGATGAACTGAGAAGGAAGGATCCACCATTAGTAAAGAAACTCCCATGAAGGTTGAGTGAAGCATTTCATCGAACACCTTATGTGCACAGGATACTTCTATGCACACAAAACTTCAACTTCGCAATCATCATCAACATATCAAATCATGAAAAAAGTAAGAAAATCCAGCAAAGAAACCAAAGAACAAGGGCCATCAATACCAATATCTCGCAAAAGACGTCGTCATACACCCAAATCTCGATGAAACTTCATGATACTTGTTGCTACTTGCTGGAAATTGCTCTTGATCAATTGCACCTAACCCTCGTGGAAGAACTGTTTAAAAACCCTTCAGAAAAACAGCACAGCAGAAAGAGCGAAATCTATACTTTCCCGATTTTTCTTCATTTTTACAGAAACACCACAAAACCTTCTCCAAACTATGTAGAAAAATCTTCATTATTCTTCTAAAATCTGGATCTACTAGATCCTACACTTTTTATCAGCCGCACACTGCTGACATTATCTGTGCATATGAACGACATTAGCAGTGGGCCCCACTACCGCAGGTTGCGGTCAAGTCCCAAATCGGATGCTCTGATACCAAGTAGAAAAATAAAATAAAGAAGAAATTTGGAGAAGAAGGAAAGGAGAAACAGGGAGATAGAGAGAGGAACGGCTAGGGCAAATGTAGTGTTGCATTTTTCTAAAGACCAACACACACACACACACACACACATGTATAAATGCTCACCTGCGCACCAACGCACATGTGTCTTGGACATAAAATCCAAACAGTCCATGTGATGCAGTACTCCCATGAAACCCCCCAGGACCAACTTTCAACCTGATAAAAAACTCTGGTGGGCCATGGCAAACATAAGCAGTTTCCTCCCTTGATTTGCCTCTATCTTTGCTATCGCCCACCAGAGTTTTGAATCAGGCCAAAAGTTGGTCCCAGGTTGTTTCAAGGGGTGCTGCATCACATGGACCGTTCAGATTTTGTGGCCATGACACGTGTGCTACCATGACACGTGTGCTACTCCCCAAGGTGCGCACAAGTGCTCAAAGAAGGTGCGCAAGAGAGCAGGCCTATATATATATATATATATATATATATATATATATATATTATTATATTTTTTTTTTTCTGAACGAAATGTTACAGTGATCTGCTGGGGTACATATCAAACACACACACACACACACACACACACATTACATATACTTCCACAAAGATGCCACCAAAATCCATGACTCATGATGAGTGGACACAACTGTCTACGCAATTGGCGCAGTTATCCAATCGAGTGGATCAAATACCCAGTCAGTTCACCCAGTTGACTCAAGTGGTGCACACATTAGCGGAATGAGTAGATAACTTACGGAAAGAAGAGACAATTCTGAACGTGGAAGGAATTTGGAGACGGATGTGGTTGTGCAACATGGGCAGATAATAGCCCAGTGGATTTCTTGACCCACAGCAGACAGCCCCAGTTAACGATGTGACTGACAGTCACATTTTGCGATTGCTGGAGTAGGAGAGGGAAACTGTTATAAAGTGGATCTTCCTAAGTTCCCCAGAAGATTACATGCAGAAGAATTTGGATTGGCTAAGGTAGAGAAGGTATTTGAGTTCAAGGATTTAATGGATGTTAAGAAGGTGAAGCTAGTGGCTATGAAATTTGTGGGACTTGCATTGTTTTAATGGGAAGACGTGCGGAATGATCGTCATTGGCAGGAACATCATGGCATAAAATGAAAACCAAGTTGTGAAGAAAATTATTACCCATGAATTATGCTCAAGATCTCCATCAACAATGTCAAATTTTGAAGCAGTGGGGTGCAAATCGGTGTGTTAATACACCAAGTTCTACCAACTGACATCACAAGCAGAGATTCAAGAGACAGAAGATCAGAAGACAAGCTGCTCCCTCAATGGTTTGAATAAGAACATTCAAAATGAGCTGGAATTCTGGGAATGCTGTGAAGTCTTGAAGATGTTGGATGCATATATGCAGGCGTTGAGGAGGAGACCATCGGTTGGGGCTTAGGGAGGCAGTTTGGAGCACCATGATCAACATCGATGATGACTCAAGAAACTGGTCTGTTTTGAAAACACGTCATGGACTGAGGAACTCAAACGATCTCACAATATCCATTAAAACTACTTTTGTTTTTGGTGTTTTTTTTTTTTTCCCCCGTTTTGATCACTGCAATGATGAAGGGTTGAAGATAGCCCCACAGAATGGCACAACCTCATCATCAAGACCTAATGAAATTCTCCAATAAACCAGCCAGATTCCACTCCCATCAAAATGTTTCATCAAAATGTAAGTTGACAATTTTCTTCCTTCCCTTGCCTCCTTTGGCCAAGACATTCGCCTCCCATTTGTACATGAGCAAATGGAATGTTTAAATTCCAAGCAAATAATGAATTTCATCAAAGATGAGTTACCATGGCTCAGAATGGCCTTTGATGGTCCAATCCATTGGCCAGTACATTCAAGGAGTTGCTCTCCACAATCCCAAGAATGGAGAAATTCTTCCCCACTAACCACAAACCCACTCTAATGCCCACCTCCCTCAAAGAAGTGCCAAGGTATTATGTAATGGAACTGGTTTGCTGGCCAATATGATACAGGCCGTATCGGCTGATACGGCCCTGTAATGGGCCTTTTTTTTTTTGGCCAAGTTTCCCAATCTTTTCTTACATCTTAAGAGCAGCTGAAAAGAACAGCTGTTTCATGATTAGCACTCTAGTTTACTTTTTCCAAGATGAAATTGGTTCCTCTCTTTATTTATCCCCAAAGAGCACAGCATCTGGTAAGCCAAGTTCTGCTGTTAGGAAGATGGAACTATTCTCTGAGATTTTGGTGAAGGATCTCCATCATGAGTAAAAAGGAATGCTGTTTTCCAGCATCCCTAAACCTAGATCTGAGATGACGCAACTTATTTGGTTCTTCTATAAGGAACTCTCGGCCATTGCATGTAAGAAATACTATAGTGCAAGATACTGGAAGCGAACCGGCATGTATGAGGGTGCACCGTATATGCATTCAGGTGGAATGTCCATTGACTAAAATGGCCATTTCCCTCAATCCTTATCAGGGATTGAAGTACCGGTTTCGGAGTGCGACTCGTCTGCTTCCCAGCCCGATTCATTTGAGCTACATTTGGAGCTGGATGACAAACTCTCTCCATTCCACTAAATAAACTCCATCCACTGTTTAAAGTCAAAATAGAGAGTGATTGCCATTTGCACCCTATTTCAAACGGCATACAAAACTGGAATGGTATAAGCAAGCAGGCAAAGAAATTGTCAGTTGAACATGCTGTGGCATTCTCATCATTTGGTATTGAAAAAGTGAATTCCACTGGTTAAAAGTTCATTCAACTGCACACAGTTTTTGAGCAACAACAGCCTTAAATCAGCACAAGACATAGGAAAAATGTTACATTTTAACATAATATCAGGAGAATATTTGTGTACATAATTTTACATAATATTTAAGGAATATTGTAATACCTTCTAAAAGTGAAAATAAAGAAAATATAGTAGGCAATGACTGAAATTATAGAATTATATAATCAATAAATAAACATCTGTACTTTCAACACAATACCATATAATGTCTTTGCATAGCATTTTTCCAAATATGAAGCAAGTTGAGAGAAGCGAGCATGCAAACCTTTTCAGCACCGGTGGCATCATCGATAACACAATTTTCTCTTAGGCAAACCCACATGGCATCTAGATCATCAGCATTTAACAAAAGATCTGACTGCTTCTGCATGGATGAAATGAAAGAATTTGAATCAAATTATTTACCAACATTAAAAAAAAGGCCATGTACTAAACAAGATTGGAATAAATAAAAAAGGTGATAGAAAGTAGCTGTGGCAGCTAGAGCCAATTAATAGAATGCCTTTAGAAACTGAAGAATCATAGATTAAAGAAACAAGATGAGAAGAAAAGAGAGGAGAAAGTTGGGGGAAGAAGGGAAATTAAGTTAGGGCTTGACGTCCCCACTCTTCCCCTTTATATTAATAATAAAAATGTACAAAAACAGCCTTGCTAATAATGTTCATATTATAAACAAGTCCTAATCCAATATAAACACTAAATATAAAAGAGAAAGAAGCTAGGTGAGCTGTATAGTGGCACAACTCACATCCTCACGCATTAACACTCCCCCTCAAGTTGGAGCATGGATGTTGTTGATGCTAAGCTTGGAGTATATGCTTGTAGACTGACAGTGAGGAAGGGCCTTGGTGAACATATCAGCCAGTTGATCATGAGACATGACATATGGTGTAGAGATTTCACCATTGAAGACCTTCTTATGCATAAAATAATACTTCAATATCATTAGTTCTTTCATGATAGACTGGATTATTTGTTATGTGGGATGGTATGATGCCTGACTTTCACAAAACAATTGCATAAGCAAAATTCACCGCAGACCCGATTTCCTTCAACAGTTTCTTGAACCACATCAACTAACTAGTATGAGCCATTGCTCTATATTTTGCTTCGAGCTTAATTGGGCCACAACACTCTGCTGCTTACCCTCCATGTGACTAGATTTCTTTCCACAAAGGTGCAATACCCAATAGTAGACCAAGAACATACCTAGTCTACATCAGAGTGACCCATGATCTGAAGATGATTGTTCCGTCTGTACATAATTCCCTGTCCTAACGCTCCTTTAAGATACTGCAGAATCCGAACAATTGCATCCATGTGAGGCACCCTTAGAGAGCTCATAAATTGGCTCACCACACTTACAGTATAAGTCATGTCTGGCTTAGTGATATTTAAATAGATAAATTTCCTGACCAATCTTCTATACCTTCTTAGGTCTTCAACTACATCTTCTTGATCACCAACAAGTTTGTGATTCAAATCCGTTAATATTTCAACTGGCTTAGTATCAAGAAAACTTGCCTCCATAAGCAAATCAAGAACTTATTTCCGTTGAGACAAATTAATTCCTTCCTAAGATCTAGCAACTTCTATACTAAGATCTAGCAACTTCTATACTAAGTATCTTTTTTTCTAGAGATAATAAAGAAATTTATTAGAAAGCCTCCTAAAAGGTAGGAAAAGAATACAATGCAAGAAAGTATTGAAGATGACCAAGATCTTTTGTGATAATGACGTTCAAAGATATTTCTTAAGATCCTCAATCCCCCTATTGTTACTTCCTGTAACAACCAGTGTTCGAGTTATCGGCGAAATGTCGATAATATCGGTGTCGCCAGCGCTACGACACTGAAACCCCCTAAATTTGTTTCTCTGCCAGTTTTCGGTGAAAAATCGGCGAAATATCGGCAATTTTTTTGAGATGGCGAGATTATCGGCGAAAGCCATTTCGTACTCCATTATCGACGAAATATCGGGAGATATTATCGGCGTTCGTCCGATATTTTCGGAATCTCGACTGTAGCCACCAACCCCACGAGAAAACTATAGCTACCTACCCATCTTTTCTTTGATAAATATCAGGGAAAACAAATTTCAGAGTACCTGGTTAATCGGAAGTCGGAGCCAGAGTTGGAACAGGAGCTTCTCGATCGACAGAGCCGGTAACTCGCCATCTCCCCTCTTTAGGGTTTTTTTAATTTCTTCCTTCAAGCGAAAATCCTTCTCGCACCGGGAAATCGGATTTCGTACCGAACGAAAATTGCTCTCGGAAAATCGGATTTCGCTGAGCGAAAATCCCTCTCGCGAAAACCCTGCGAATGCGAAAGCTTCTCCCGCCGTGGGAGGAAAAGGGTATGGATGCACTGGTGCGAAGAGGAGTACGCTCCTATCATACTGACTAAACTCAGCGAGGCCCACTTTGAATGTATGTGGTCTATCTAAGCCGTCCATCCGTTTTTCCATCTAATTCAAGGGGATGAACCCAAAATTGAAGCATATACAAAACTTCTGTGGCCCCCAACAATTTTTCAATGGTAGACGTGCGATTCAACTGTTTCCTGCGGTGTGGTCCAGCCATGATGTATGTGCGCCCCACCATGATGTATGTATATTATCCACTCCGTTCATCCATTTTTACAAATCATTGTAGGGCTTTATCCCAAAATTGAGATGGATAAAAATCTCAGGTGGACCACACCACAGGAAAATAATAGTAATTGGATATCCATCATTTAAATCCTCCTAAGGCCCACTGTACAGTTTATTTGACATCCAATCTGTTAATTAGGTCATACAGACCCAGATTAAGGGAAAAAACAGAGATCATGTTGTTCCAAAACCTTTATGGCCCCTAAAAAGTTTTTAATGGTCAAAGTTCATTCAACATTGTTTCTTGTAATGTGGTCCAATTGAGATTGGGATATACCTCTTTTTTTTTTTTTCAATAACATAAAATTATCTATAAAAATATGTGGACGGCACGGATGAAACACATACCTCATGGTGGGGCCCACAGAGCACGGCAGGGGAGTAGCCAATCCGTTTCCAACGCTCAAGTGAGCCGTACTAAAGGAAATTGTGGTTAGGGAAATTCCTACTGTTGAAACCTTCCTGGGTTCAACAGTGATGTTTAGATGCCATCCGTACCGTTAATAACGTCATTACTATTGGGATGAACTGAAAAAAATAAATATTGGCATGAATAAAAAATTCTGTGGCCCCACGAATATTTCAACTGTGGACGTTTAATTATCTCGTTTTAGGATCACTTGAGCTTTAGATACAGTTCATTTTTCGCATAAGGTCCTAAAATGAACTCACAAAACAGATGAACGGGAAGGATTTTTCACAAACATCACAGTGGGCCCCACTTGAGCTTGCAGCGCAGGAAGAAAGAGTCCCGCGCTGCTGTTGAAAGGGGGTGGATGGAAGCGGATTGCGTACTCAGTACAGGCAGCACGCTAAGCATACTGTGTAAACTCTGTGGGGTCCACTGTGATTTATGTATTTTATCCAGTCTGTCCATCCATTTTACAAGATAATTTTAGGGCCTTAAATCAAAACCGAAGGATATATAGGGCTAAAATGGACCACACCACAGGAAACAGTGTGAATTGAAGTTATACCATTGAAAAATTCTTGGGGGCCACACAAGTTTTGGATCAAGATTATATTTGTTTTTTCCTTTCATCCATGTTTGTTTGAACAGTTTGGCTGAAAAATAAACATCACTTTGGGGCATAGAAAGGTTTCAACGGTGGAAATCATTATTTCCAATGTTTCCTGTGGTATGGTCCACTTGAGATTTGTACAAGCTTCAATTTTGGGCTCAACACCTAAAATGAGATGGAAAAACGTATGGAAGGTGTGGATAAACCAAATAAATTCACAGTGGGCCCAACTGAGTTTACTCAGCACAATAAGAGTGTACGCAGTACGTAATGCGATTTGGGGTGGATTGGCTACTGACAAGAACCGTAGCCAAAAGAAACGGATTGGCTACGGCCCCTGCCACCCGCCAATGGCTGGTGGTCGGTGCTCTGTGGGCCCCACCATGATGAATGTGTTTCATCCATGCCGTCCATCTATTTTCCTACATCATTTTATAAAATATCAGCTTCATCCAAAACTTCCATGGCCCTCAGGAAGTTTTCCACGATGGACGTCATCATCCCACCGTTTCCTGTGGTGTGGTCCATTTGATCTTTGAAAATGCTTCAATTTTCAACTTCTACTCTAAAATGAAGTGGTAAAACAGGATGGACAGCGTAGATAAGATACATACATGACGGTGGGCCCTAGAGAGTTTACTCAGCACGCTGACTTACCCAGTACGCAATCTGTGTCCTGTGCTAACTACGGACGCGGATTAGATACTGACAGGTTAAGTAGCGAGTCGACTACTGAAGTGATGTCACCAAGTTCTGTGGGCCCCACTATAATGTATGTGTTGTATCCACACCGTCCATCCATTTTGAGATATCATTTTAGAATATGAACCAAAGAATGAAGTAGATAAAAATCTGTAGTGGACCCTACCACAGAAAACAGTGGGGAGAGTGATTCCCACCGTTGAAACTATCCTACGGCCCACCATAATGTTTATTTGAAATCCAACCTGTTCAAAAGTTTAAAAAGCCATGAAAGAAGGGAAAACACCAATATCAAGTTGATATAAAACTCTTGTGCCTTTTAGAAGTTTTTAATGGTGGGCGTCCCTGCCCCACTGTTTTCTATGTTGGGTCCACTGGAGATTTGGATTTAACTCATTCTTTGGATCTTGCCCTAAAATGATCTCTCCAAATGGATGGACGGCGTGGATACAAAACATACACCGTGGACAACCTACATTATTTTATAATTAAATACAAAAACAGATGAATGGGGTGGATATAGAATAAATACATCAAATTCCTAAAAATCATGATGATCAGTTAAATAAATGGGCTACACCAGAGGGAACAAGTTGGGAGATAACGTCCACCCTTTATTTACATGGACCCATCATGTTGTACGTATAAATCACAATAGGCCCCATAAAGTTTACTTATTATGTAATCTGCAAACTCTTTCCTCAATTGTAATTTATATGAAATTTTGATTTGATCTCACATCTTAGCCCTTGAAATGATTTGGGCTTATTACACTGAATACGAGCCGATGCACTTTTTTTTTTTTTTTTGTCGATCATTGCAAATTTGTATACTACTAGGAAGCAAAATGTCGTTTGGATCGGGAAAAGGAGGAGCAAGGGACATTGGGTGGAAACATGAACAGCCAGTGGAGGGGAATAAATATGGGGTCATATGCAACTATTGTGGCCAAGTGATACGGAGCGGGGGAGTGTCTAGGTTAAAGGAACATTTGACAGGGGGATACAAGAATGTGAAAGACTGTCCAAGTGTAACAAGGCCAGTGAGAGAGGAGATGAGAAGAGTGTTGACTGAAGCGAAGTCACGCAAGCTGCAGCAAAAGGATTGGGAGAGGGATATGAGGGAGGAGCTACGAGGCACTGGACGGGGCCTAGGTGCTATCGACGAGCACGATGATGACAACGATGAGGGGATCGTGTACCCCGATGACTGTGTTACGGCTCGAGAAAGGAGTGCGTTCGTTAAGGCGGGGAAGAAATTGATGCAGAAGTTCAATCTTTATTGGACCCCGTGTGCAGCACGCTGCATTGATTTAATGCTCGAGGAGATAGGCCAGAGGGATTCTGTCAGGAAAACCATCTACGATGCGAGGAAAGTGACAAACTTTATATATAATCACTCATGATTGTTGGTTGCAATGCGTGAGTGTTGTGGAGGGGACATTGTTAGACCAGGCGCGACACGATTCGCCATGAACTTCATTGCACTTGACAGCTTATACAGGCACCGCGTGGGTCTTAGAAATTTGTTCAGATCCGAGAGATACATGGAGTGGAATCGGAAGAAGACTAAGGGTGCAAAGACCTGTTCGAATATAGTACTTTCCGATTCCTTCTGGGGATAAAGTTCACAACGTCGTTTCCTTCCTGCATCCGATGTACAGGGTCTTATGAGCTGTAGATAATGAGATGTGGCCTTCAATGGGGTCAATGTATGAACTTATGAGAATTATGAGACGGGATAATGACTACAATCCCTACTTCGTATTAGTGGGTGATCAATATCATCGATCGTCGATGGACTGGGACTCTCGAGCATCCACTCCACCAAGCTGGTAAGTTTGTTAATACAACTGAGTACTTTAAGCATCACTTCTGTTTGCATGTTAATACAGCTGAGTAACTAATATTTGGGTTTCAGCATACTACTTGAATCCCAAATTTCATTATAAACGTCGGCTCTATGAGAATCAAGATTTGACAATGGCCGTCCACGAGGCGTTCGAACGATTGTTCCCAGAATCAACAGCGCAAACAGATTTTGGTAACCAGGTAATGCAATAAAATTTCTTCCTTATAGCCTCTAGAAATATGGGTGATTAAAAATAATGACCTGTGAATCCGTGTTTACAGTTGTTGCGGTCTAGGGATGCGAGGGGTACGTTCTCATCCACACTAGTAAAAGCGTCGACTAAAACGATGATGCCGTGTGAGTATGGTAACATAACTAGGTAATTGCATTTTTCGTTTGAACTTCAAACTAAAACAAGCTCCTCATGGCTATATAGGTAAGTGGTGGGCGATGTACGGAGTTGACAAGCCCGCACTGCAGTTATTGACAGTCCATGTTCTCGCACAGACTGTATCCTCCTCACCGTGTGAGAGGAATTGGAGCACATGGTCACTCATACACACCAGCAAGAGGAACAGACTAACATATGAGAAGCTGCAAAAGCTCGTTTACTGCCATTACAATATGAAGTTAAGAGAGAGGCAGTTGCAGGTAGACGGAGACATGAAGGAAAATCAAGACCCGTTAGACCTGTTGTCTATAGGTAACATGGCGCAGATAGGTGATGATGATGAGGACCCACTTTGAGTGGGTCAAATCAGCTGATTTAGATGATGCGGAGGGAGGCCCTACTCCACAGGTAGCCGATGGAGCAGCGGCTCTGGGTATCGATGTCGATCGGGTAGTAGAGGAACAGAAGGCGGATACACGCCTTTGATCCTTTGGTGAGGAGTTCGGCATATTCCAATTAGGGTGAGGAAGCATCTTCACGTCCCCCTCCTCATCATCAAGTCATAGTGAGTGATGATGATGATGAGACTCAACCCCCACTTGACACTGGTCCTGGGGACGACGACGACGACGGTGATGAGGGAGGGGAGGGAGGCACCGACACTAGTATAGGTGGTACTAGTGAGGGTGGCGGTGGCAGTGGTGGGGGGTACACGACGGCTCAGAGCCAATGATCCGTTGGCCAGTTCACTGAGGAGCAGAGCTTTGACCATGCCACTCAGGACGAGGATCATGGATCTCGTCCACCACCCAGGGCGAGAGCATCAGAGCCCAGATATATGTTCGAGCGTCGTTCGAAGAAGAAAGCCGGACGCGTCGCGGCTGATGCTCTCACACGCAGCTTGTCATCTATGGACATAAGTTCAGATCAGGGGAGCTCTACCTCTGTCCCACCTTATGCTCATGGGGGATATCACGGGTATGACCATGGCAGCTCTGACATTCAGTCACGCTCATCTACCCATGGGTACAGGCAGCCGGAAGATAGTTCTTTGAGTCATGACCCTTACAGGAGAATATTTGGGGTACCCGTATGACTAGCAGCAATACTATTAAGGAGTTGGGGTTGGACTTGATCTATTCCCTCAGTACCCTGCTCAGGAAATGCCGTCGATGTATGTCACGCAATTCCCACGTCTAGGCGTACTCGTACAGTTTGAGGAGGATGACTATTAGAGGTACATAAGAGAGTTCTTCAATTGGTACGAGCAGAAGATGACCTGGGAACAGTACTGCCAATATGTTGGGCAGCAGTACTACTCTCAACTGCCATGGGATCCGGACAATGATTACGAGTCACCTCGTCACTCTATGTGGGGATGAAACATGGCTAGAAATGTGTATTTTTTTAATTCATTTACTTTTGCATGTCTTAATTGTTGTAAGCTTGCATTTGTATTATATAAACTAATTTTGGTTACTATTTGATGATTTCTTACGATAACGCATACTTTTTGGCCCCCATTAAATAGAAACTTCTAATTTAATGCATTCTTTTTGCAAAATTTTCATTCCTGAATATGTAAATATGTGTATTTAGGCATGTCCTGAAGTTTCACTGAAAAATTTCACCATTTTCCCCATATTTCCCCCTTTTTCCCTGCATTTCTAGTTATCGGCGATAACGATATTATATCTTTATCTCCGGCCAGCGAAATTTGTAGCAATACCGACAACTCGAACACTGGTAACAACAATGTCATCAACATATACCATTAAGACAATAGGACCTATGGTGCCATTCCATAGAAAGACGGAATGATTAGCATGACTTCGAACAAAATCATAGTTCGACACAACTTTATTAAATTTGTCAAACCATTCACGTGGTGACTGCTTCAACCGATAAATCATAATGGAGGAGTTAGCAATGAGAGGAGCTTAGATGATGTCTTCTTTAATGGTAATAGGTATAGGCAGAGCTTCCACATTAAGAAATTTACTGCCTTTTAAGAAGAATGAAGTGGATTTAAAAAATTTAACATCTACACACATGTAGCTTTTAAAGTGAAGGACTGTAATAACAATAACTTCTTTATGTCCATGAGAAAAAACTTTTTGTGGCCCGACTCTAATTGGTAAACAAAGCATACACATAAAAATAAAAAAATAAAATAAAAAAATAAAAAAAACTTTGAAAGGCAAAGAAAACAACTAAGTATCTGAAAGTAATATATCATGAGGTAATTGACCATTAAAACCAATGTTGTCAAATCGCATATGCGATCATGTTCGATCACATATGCCTATGCGCATATGCGATCGAACAATTGCATATGCGACCGCATATTTATTTATTTATTTTTCAATTTTTTTTTAAAAAAAAAAAAACAAAAAATGTAAACAAAAAAATAAGAAATTAGGGGGAACTTTCCTGAGTTAATAGATGTTTAATTTTACACATTTAAAATACATTTGAGAGAAATAAAATCAATTAAACAATGAATTACGTATATATCAAGTCATCAACATTCAAGAATTATGATTATTACGTAAGAGAGAAATGTATGTTGTAGAATGAGAGTGCTTGAATCTTGAAAGTTGAATCTTCCTTGAGAGTGCTTGAAGCGTAAATCTTGATCTTCCAAGATAGAAGGAAACTTCTCTTCTTTAATGAATAAATGATCTTCTTGCTTTAATCTTGTAAAGAAGTAGGAACTAGGAACTTAGATGTTGGAAGTTGGAACTTGGTTGGAAGTAGGATAGGAACTATGCAAGAGAGAGAGAGAGAGAGAGAGAGAGAGAGAGAGAGAGAGAGAGAGAGAGAGATAGATATTAATTGCACTTAGAAGTAAGAATGTAAGAGACAAAAGAGAGTAAGAGAGTTTTGGAGTGAGAATGTTGCAAATGGAGGAGGTTTTGATGTCTTTTTCTAGGCAAAAGGTCTTTTTTTTTTTTTGCAAATAATAATAATAATAATAATAATAATTTGTGGATGCCAATATGCGATTGCATATGTTGTATGCGATTGCATATTCTCGCATTTTTGGCATATGCGATCGCATATGCACTCCAATCACATATGCCATCATGGCATATGCAAAATGAAAATGGGAGAATTCGCATATGTGAATATGTGGTTGCATTTAACAACAATGATTAAAGCAATAGCGTGCATTTGATTTATCAAAAAACACGCCGTGAGCACTGCATCACTTTGAAAACTTTTGACAACATTTATAAGAATGAATAGAGCACAAGTCATCTCAAGCAAGTGACGATTTTTCATTCTACAACACAATTTTGCTGTGGGGTGTGGGCACAATGTTTGAGGTAGAATACATGTTTCAGAAAAATTTTGATTAAAGGATTGTGACATATATTCCTTGGCATTATCAAAATGAAATACGAACACTTTTTGAGTTAGATTGATTTTGTATTTCCATGTGAAAAATCTATTAAATATAGAATAATTCAGATCGGGCTTTCATTAAATAAATCTAAGTCATTCGCGAAAAATCATCAACAATCATGACAAAATACTTGTATCATGACCTACTGGAAATTTTATTTAATCCCAAAACGTCTGAATGGACTACTAAAAAAAAAAAGAACCAAATAATGCTTTTCCACACAAGGTGAGAAACTAACATGATGATGTTTACTCAACTCAGATACTTCACACTGTAGAGCCGACATAGACGACAAAGAAGGAATAATGCCTTTGAGAATGCTCGATGATGGATGACCGAGACGGCAATGCTATTGGTATGGAGAAATGTTTTTATGTGCTACTGTGCCAATAACGCCATAGTTAAGATAGTACAACCTATCATGTTTATGTTCTCCACCAATCTACTTCTTCGTCTTTAGATCCTGAAAAACGTGATATGAAAGATAGGAAGTCACAAAGAACTTAAGAGATGTGGTGAACCTGCAAACGAATAGAAGACTTAAAGGGAATTTTGGGACATTAAGGAAAAATGACAATGAAAGGGAAAAACTTGGATGAACAGTACCATCCACATACTTTAGACTGGGTAATCATTTGCTAATGTGATAGATGAACTCGTTAACACTATATTAATAGAGAAAAATGTACTAGACTCACTTGACATATGGCCAGATATTCCAAAGTCAACGACCATGAAGCAGCAAACTTGGATCCTAAAAAGGCCATTTCTGAGGTGACAAATGTCATAAGAGTGGAAGTAGCTGCAAAAGTTACAGGAAAAGGTTGATTCTGTAGAGTTTTAACTAACTTGGTATACTATTCTTGAGTAAGCGTAATTTGAAATGGCGATAAAGACCGCACTAGTTGAAGAAAGAATATGCCAATATGTCTTAAAGGGGGGTGAATAGGACTTTTTAAAGTTTTTATGTTTTATTTAAAAATCCTACTTCACTAATCCTGTGATCATGCAAATATCAAGATTACTCAAATGTAACTCTACTGGCTTCCAAGCCTGGTAGAGGATCCAATCACAAACTATCTTAGAAGTAAGTAGTATGCAAGCTAGCTTATGATGGGTATGACTGTGTAGGTGTGTGTGGTGTGATCAAATATTCAGATGAGGAAGTATTAAAGCAAATCACACAATCATAAAAATAACAATCTCAAACACAGTCATTTTATAGTGGTTCGACGATAAGTCTACTCCACTCCCGGTAACCGCACTCAACCCTTGAGTGTACCGGATTTCACTAAGGAGGTTTCACGATGGTTCACCTCAAACCTAAGGTTTTAAATCAGGTTCACCTTCAACCTTTACAACCTACACTGAGGCTGACTGTTTATGCTCTCACGAGCAAGGGTCAACACAACGCACTCACTTTTAGGCACATTGGCCAAGGATCTTCCCTAAGACCCTACCTGAGGTTTCACACGGTTCACCTCAAACCCAAGATTTTACATGGTTCACCTCAAACCCAAAGTTTTACTGGTTCACTCCTAACCAGATGTTTATGCTCTCCACAGAGCAAGGGTCCACACAACGCACCCACCACGTACACTCCCGCCGGAGGCCTCCTTGAGGACTTCAAAGGGTGAGAACCACTTAAGACCCAATCCTGGAAATGAATGATCACAAGTGTCCTCTTGGACTCTGGATACTTACAAATAAGCTGATGAGTCCCGTTTAGCACAATGCCGAAGATCTCCTCCTCCTTGTTGACGAAGAGTCTTCTGCTCCCTTCATCCGCAACACAAGATAATATACCAATACTTGGCTTCGGGTTGGGTCAAGGTCAAGATGGAATCCTACTCTCAAAATATTTTCCTATTGGAAAGATAGAGCGATTCCAATCTTATGCATTCAAGGCATCCCAGCTTAATGATTTGCCATTAAGGTAATAGCTAGAGGATCCTTGAATGCGGAAGTTCATTCCCCAATCCACTCTATTGAATGTCAATGATCAGGGTGGATTGGAGGATGAACTCCCTTGAGAGAAAGGGCTTTGGATAGAAGATATAAGTTGAAACACACAAAAGCTCTCTCTTCTTTCTCTCACAGCAACAAAAGACAAGTCCTCTATATATAGGCAAAAAGTTCCAACGGATATAAAACGGTCACATTTATGACCGAGTTCAATATCATCGAGCAGGTTCGATATCATCGAGCGTATACTCTCGATAGCATCGATGGTCTGCTCGATGACTCGGACTCAATGTCATACGCTTTTGAAACTCTTTGCCAAATGGTCGATGAATCAAAACTATTGTCGATGTCATCGGATTTCGAACTCCGATTCCATCGATGACAGGATAGATCCATCGACACTTGAAAAATGAGAAAGACTTGACTTTGAAATATTTCAGGTTTTCATGAATGATCGGGGAACCATCGAGATCATCGGAATTTGAATGTCGATGATATCGAGATCAGAGTCGAGGCATCGATAAATCCAACGGATTTGTCTTTAAGCTTGCTGGACAGTTTATGACCTTGTTCGATGCAATCGACCTGATGCCGATATCATCGATATTTGAATATCAATTCTATCGAAGGGCCCCCGATCATAGTTTAAAAACATCCTGAAATATCTGTTGTAAGATATGCGCGCCCACGATCGATATCATCGATGGACTTCCGATGTTATCGATATTTGATTTCAGATCATATCGGAAGAGCATCGATATATCGAAGAAATTTGAGATTTTCATTAAAAAACAGGGGCGCCGAAAATCTATCTGTCGATCTTATCGAGCCACTTTCGATGGACTCGAGATTTGAATATCGATGATATCGATAGGGGAATCGATATATCGATAAATCAATCCAGATGAGTATTTACTTGCTGGACCTTTTTAGTTCTTATATCGATGGTATCGATAGGTGTATCGATACATTGATAAATCCGTCCAGATGAATATTTAGTTGCTGGACACTTTTGGTCCTCACATCGATAATATCGTTAAGGTATCGAGGACATCGACAGAGCAAGTCGATCATATCGAGGGTGTTTCGATAAAATCGACAAGGCGAGAAAAACTTAGAGATTTTCCTATTTTGAAAAAAGTTTTCTCACCTTAAAACCCTATAATTTCTAACTTGTTTTTAAGGGTTTTCTTCACCTGGTGTTTTGGGTCATGGGATGTGAGGCTTTAGTTTTACCTGTGATGAGCTTGCACACATCCGGTTGAGGCAGACGCTTGAATTGATCTTCCTATCAGGCTTTGTAGACACTCTGACTCAACATTCACGTAACTTGACAAACCAGGGCACTTTCATAATTGTCTTCCAAACACGTGGTTGTTGAGTTGTAGACATAGAACTAGCTGGATAAGACCCACTGCTCTCTCTAACGTGAGGTGCCTAATTAGCCTATGTTGAAGATCCCAACATTTTTCAACAAAATGATCCATAAGCCCACAATGCACTACGACAACCTTGATTGCCTCTGCTACCATGACCACCACCTCGGCCTTGACCAATAAAGGATGCTAAAGTATAGTTATCATTGGCTCCACTTGTAGGGCCAAGAGATGCACATTGAAGATGAATATGCACTTCATTCAAAGATGCGTATCCTTGTCACCCAAAATCTGTGCACGAACCGGTTCATATTCATGTTTTAAACCCAAATAAAAACTTAGTCACACGGAGGTCCTCTAGTTGCTGATGTTACTTCTTCAAATCAGTAGTAAGGGGTTGATATACATTCAGCTCGTCCCACATTCCTTTAACTAATGAATAATATTCGCCTAGTGATATATCTCCATTTTGAAACTCAAATATTTCATCAAATAATTGATACGTCTAGAAGATGTTTTTGTTGGATAAATACATCTCTTGTAAGTAATGCATCCCATGTTTCTTTTGCAATATTCAAATACATTATTACATTTGCACTAATGTAAGGTTCCATACTATTCCACAACCATGTTATAATCTGAACATTCTCCTGTATCTGTTGATCATATGTATTGGCACTCTCATCAGGCTTTTCGGTGGTCAAGCATGTTAATTTGCCTTTGGTAATAAAAAACACTTAGATGGATTTGGACTACTGAAGATAGTTTGTTCCATTTAATGTAATAGAGGTTATTTGGACTCATAAAAAATCAGATGGATTTATGAATCCAATTCGCGAATCACTTTTCTCTTTCATCTAGGACAAGAGACTATAATATATATCACAAGCTTATATGAACATAGGCTAACCTTTCATGACCAATGAACACCTAACTTGTACGCTTCACACAGTATGCACACCACACTTGAAGAGAATAACCAACTCACACATTCCACAAACAAGAGGTGATGATTACAAACACTTCATACCCTTCTCATGCACAGACCATTACAAAGGCCCGGATAACAAAAAGAAACCTTGGGTTTCTTAAAAGATTTTCAGCATAAGAGGCATGAGAGAGACCCAAAAATAAAAGGAAAAACAATTATATGATAGAAAAGAGAAAGATTGATTAGATTAGTAACAAGGATGCTCGGAATCATAGGTTAAAGAGAGAAGACAAGAAGAGAAGAAAAGAAAAAGAAAAGAAAGTTGGGAGAAGAGTGGAGAAAGAGTTAAGGTGGGACGTCCCCACTCTTCCCCTTTATATTAATAATAAAACCAAATATAAAAATACCCTAACTAATAATGTTCATGTTCCAAACAACTCCTAATCCAATATAAACACTAAATATAAAAGAGAAAGAAGCTAGGTGGACTGCATAGTGGGACGGCTCACATCAACATCCATTAGGTGGGCGTGTTTGAATTATCTCCGATATTATCGTTATCTCCAACTTGGCGATACCGATAACACTGGTAGTATTAGAAATTCCAGGCATCAACAATGCATCGCTTAGTATCGCCAACTTATCGATATCGTCAATATTTTCAGTTGTGTAAGTTCCATGCGTCACTTGTATTGCCAATGTATCGATATCACCAATATTTTCGACCGTGTAAATTCTAGGTGACACTTGTATCACAAGTGTATCGACGATATTTCAATAATGTCACCAACGTAGAGATATAACAAAAAGTTTGTTTATTAAAAAAAATATGTTTCAAAATTTTATATAAGCACATTGTTGTATGCAGTTTTCAATTTGTCGTTGCTAATATTGATAATATCTCAATATTATCATTATCACAACATTCACAACATCAAGACCACAATCTTTCGTTTCCTTTCCAGTTGTTGATGATTTCTTGGCAAAATATCGTGAGTTGTCGATATTTTGCAATATTGATGGATGTTTAGATGGAAGGTTGGATAGATGATTGGATGGTTAAATGGGATGGTTAGACTGCTTCTTACAACGACACGTGCTTTTAAGCCCCCATTAAATGGAAACTTATTGTGTATACATTCTTTTTACAAAATTTTTAATCCTAAATATGCAAATATGTGTATTTTAACATCTTTATCGGTGATGCCAATATTGTTTCCGTATCCCCGGCCAACAAAACTTGTAGCGATACCGATACTTCGAACACTGGGTGGGTTGCATAGTTGTATGACCCACATCATCACGCATTAACAAAAATTATGCAAGAAAAAACAAGTTTACAGTTCAACATTTAAAACAACATACTAGAGTATTCAACAAATATCAACACTCATAAGATCCAACATGACAGGAAGAGGAGACCTAATGATACCTTCAAAAAGCGAAACTTAGCCAACCTTTGAACCCTATGGCTTATCGATCCTTCTTCTGGTTTCTGTGCACAGAAGGCAAAATTAAATGAAAAACAAGGCTAAAAGTCAAAAAATGAAAAAGGCTCCAAGAAACATGGACCCACAGTATAGGAGTATATTGATTGCCAATATCAATATGCAAAAAACAAGGATGTGAATGGCCAAGCAGAAGGAGCAGAATGCACATCTTATACAGGCAACTCCCTTAGCTTGCCTACAGAGGCCATATACAGACAGTTCCCATTTGTAATATATGACATCGTTTTCATTCATGCAAAAATAGAAATCAATCCAACTGTCCAAGCAAACTACAGCTATCCATGCCTTCCTGTAAAAGCTTGGGATTGTGCCAGCTTCAGCATTCTTCTGTTGTTTCTCTTTAAAAATCTCAAGCAAAATTCTCTTTGTTTCAAGCTCTGCAAACAAGAACAGTGATGTCAAGTCAGACTGTTACGAGTGGTGCATTTTGTACCTATCAATATAATGAGTATTTGAAGAACACCCTAATCAACAACATAATAGTTCTCGAAGAGGATATGCATCTAGCAAATGTTTTCAGTATGAATCCACCAACTTGTTCAACTTACCACTACCTCAGCATAGATTCTCAAATGCAACAAATGAGAGAGACAATAAGCTAAAATCATAATAATGTACCTTCTATATAGGTAACAATGTATGTCGAAGAGGATGGAGAAAACAAGAGTTTGACATGATGAAAGTTAGAGTAATAGATTGAAAATTTAAAGAGAGAGCAATTTGTTTGAACTTGTGAAAAAGTAAGCTGCAGTAACTCCATTGTAACTGGTGAGCATATGTGAAGATCACCCAGCAAATCTAAACAGCACGATGTAGACAATATGAATGGAACAAACAAGAAAGGCAATAAGCTAACATCATAATCATGTAGCTTCTATAACAGTATCATTGCACGTTGAAGAGGCTGTGGGAAACCAAGAGTTTAACACAGAAAATCGCAATGTTACTCTGACATTTTTAAGAGCAACACAGGTCACGACCCTCGATATCATCGTAAGAGCAGGAGCTGTTGTGCCACATCAGCCATGACTCGATTTAAAGAGTTGTGGCATGTAAGAATCAGACTTGCATAGCAAGCAGAACCATCTGGTTTTAAGAGTGGAAAGCTCTTCACAATGCCATGCATTGCTGTGCGGTATAGTTGAGACAGCAGGAAGATCCTCTGCTGAATTAGTCATGACCCATCAGGAGAGTCATTTGATGCATACCATTTATTTTGCAGCAGCTTGTTGGCAGTTGCTAGCATAAGCAGCTAACCAGGTAGGTCTGGGTGCACTCTACTTTCTCCGCTGTGGCCATGTCCAACAGAAACCCCCCTCCCATGAATCAATCTCAGAAAATCTCCTTTAAATTGTGAGAGCTGACAAGACCTCGTGGTCATTGACTCTTGGTAAGCAGTCCACTTTGGTTCATATGAGGGGGATCTTTTTCTTAATCACAACCACAGAGGAGATACTACTCTTATTAAAAATTACAAAATAAGTTGATTTTCTTTTGTTACTTGCAGCCTCTCTTTTTTTTTCTTTTTTTTTTTCCTTTTCTTTTCTTTTTTCTCTTGAACAATAGCCAAATTTGATTAAGTCAAGAAATGAACAATGATGAGGACATCACGTCACGTACACCTTTACGTACGTATCAGAGGAGGCGAGCCGCGCCGATTTCCCTGTGGCTAAGCGAGTACCCGTGATCGTGCTGAAGATCCCATGTGCATGTGCGAGCATCTGGAAGACTCCAAACTGGGAAGATGCGAAGATGCACATGGGCTACTTTATGGAGTGATCCGGACCGTTGGATCGGAGGGCGATGATCGGTCTACTGGATCGCATCGATCACATGATCGGACCATTGATCATTGATCGTCCACATCAGTTTTAAACTTTATCATATTTTATAATTTAGTTTTTGATTATTTTATATTTGGACACATTATGAGTGTTTTAGTTGATTTTATTTACACTATGACTATTTTCGTTAAAATTCACAAGACGGGGATTTTTGTAAATTTTGAAACTTCTTGGATCTATAAAAAGAGGGGGGCGTGTGACCTCTCCCCCATTGAATTTCGTAATTTAAAAAAAAAAAAAAAAAAAAAAAAAAAAAAAAAAAAAAAAAAAAAACTCTTGCTTTCTTCTCCCATCTTTATGCGAAGTGAAGATACTTCCATGCGATTTAGAAGGAAGATTGGTGCGAGGCTAATCTTCATCAACGAAGGAGCAATGTCTCCATCTATCCCCACACCATCTTTTATTTTCTTCCCCATCCAGGTATTTTCTTTAGATTCTTAATTCTCTCATCCCAAATCTTCGTCTTCTCTCAAACCCAACTTTCCCATACTCATCCACAATCCAAACCCTAACCGACCTAAACCCATCTTCCCACGCCACACATGTGACCGTACGGCCACACGTGTGAAATCCACCTGCCCCTTTTGGTTTTCCACCATCATTATATCAAAACCCCTTTCTTCCATCCCCGAAACCCTAACCCTAAACCTAAAATTCTCAATTTTCTTACTTTTCCAAATTACCCAAACCCTAATTTTCACCCTAAGTTGTATTAGGTTTCCTATTTCGAAATAGACTATACCCTATGCTAATTGGATGTCCCTACATCCATTAGATCTTAGTTTCTTTTTATTTAATGATCTTGAGTTACAATGTTGATAGCTTAGGCTAGGATTATGCATGGTTTTCTTTTGATTTTCATGATATTTATGATGATTATAGCCAGTGTTCGAAATATCGGTATCGTGCTATGTATCGCACCTTTGGGATACAGATATGTATCGGTTATCGCAAGGGATATATCGTTTGTATCGCATAATTTATCGCACTTTTTTGGAAACATGGGGAAACATTGGGAAAATGGTTGAATTTTTTTAATGAAACTTCAGGGATTGTTAAAAAAAAGCCCTTAATGCACACTATTAAATCTTGGCATCTCCAAAAAAAAAATAAAAATGCACATAATAAATTTCCTTTGTATAGGGTTCTATAGGGTTCTAAGCTATGCGATGTTTAATTGAACTAATGCAACTATATTTAAATTAAATGCATGACATTTATAAATGTATCAAAGACATGTATGAAAACACAACCAATTCATTGAAAAGTAAAAGAAGTAAAAATTGAGAAATATACATATCAATGATGGGACTAGTTGCGGTCGTAACTGGCACATTTGCTGTCAAAGCCTTTGGCATGAAGTTCCTGCCTTGGGAACCCGAGTGGGGCCCATTGTGATGTTTATGAGAAATCTATTCCTTCCATCCGTTTTATGAGTTCATTTTAGGACATGAGGCCAAAAACGAGCTGAATCCAATACTCAAGTGGGCCGAAAACGTGAGGATTGAATGTCCACAGTTGAAATATTCGTGGGGCCATAGAAGTTTTGAATAATGCTAATATTTGTGTTTTTAGTTCATCCCAGTAGGAATGACGTTATGAATGGTATAGATGGTGTGTAAACATCAGTGTCGATAAGAGGGAGGTTTCAATGGTAGGAATTTTCCTAACCACATTTTTCTTTAGTACGGACCACTTGAGTCTTGGATCCTGCTCACTTTTGGTCTAATTCAGTAAAATGAGTTCATAAAACAGATGGACAATATGGATTTCTCACAAACATCATATTGGCCCCACATAGGTTTCCAGTGCAGGAAATTCCTACGAAAGGCTTCCGCATCAAATCCTCGTACACCACATCAAATCAGTGTATGGTGTAACTCATTACGCCAAGCGTACTGAGTAAACTCTATGGGGTCCACCGTGATTTATATAATTTATCCACTCCTTCCATCCATTTTACCATATAATTTTAGGGCTTGGGACGAAAAACAAAGCATATCCAAAGCTTAAATGGACCACACTATGGAAAACAGTGTGAATTAAACATCCACCGTTGAATAATTCCTGAGGGCCACAAAAGTTTTGGATCAAGCTTATATTTGTGTTTTCCCTTCATCCATGTTATTGTGGTCTTATGAACAGTTGGATGACAAATAAACATCACTGTGGCCCTAGCAAGGTTTCAACGGTGGAGATCATTATTCCCGCTATTTCCTATGGTATGGTCCACTTGAGCTTTGGATATGCTTCAATTTTGGGATCAACCCTTTAAACGAGTAGGAAAAACGGATGGACGGCGTGGATAAACCACATACATTCACAATGGGCCCAAACTCACAGTCAAAGATAATCGGATTTACCATTTAAAGGACCGGACCGCGTCGATAAACCAAATACATTCCCCAATTGCATTTCCTATTACAGGACGAAGCTCAAAGGAGGGTTTCGGTATTTCCAAAACCTAAATCCCTGAAATTTCGCCAAGAAAGAGGGTTCCAAAAGACTGGCTGAAACTCGAAGGAGGGTTCCGGTACTTCTGGAACCCCAAATCCCTAAAATTTTGCCATTTTCAAAGAAAGAGGGTTCCGGTCTTTCCAGAAACCCAAATCTCGTCGATTTCACCGTTGTTGATCAATGGAGTGGCCCACTAATCTTATTCTCTATAGGTACTACAACTACTCTCACATCGATTCAAAGATTTTCATTTTTTTTTAATTTTAATTTTTCTCAATTTTTTGGTAGTTATGTAACCTCGACATCTCTGGCCTTTTTATCGTCGAAATGTGGTTGTTGGCCACAGTGGTCTCGTGACTCCGTGACAAAAATCCGTGACTCTGTCGTAAAATCTGCAAATAATACATGATATGTTGGCAATATCGAGGAAAACCGTGACAATATCAACGAAAATCGAGACAATATGGACGAAAATCATGCAATATCTTGTGATATATTGCACGATACAAAGGATCTTTATTTTTTAAAAAAATTTCCGAGTGCTTTTTGGGGATTTCGTATCGTTTGCATGCGATATCGATATTATCGGCCGATAGTATCGATATTACGAACACTGATTATAACGATGTTTGTGTTTTTTTGTTAAATATCTTAATTCGACTATTTGATCTCACATGTTACTTAGTTCCAGGGTGTTCGGTATCGGTATCGATGGGCAGTGGGCATAACGGTGCCCACCGTTACCGATACGGATATGGCCCGTATTGGCCGATACAGGTCCTGTAACGGTGCAAAAAAATTTTTTTACCAAAAAATATGGATTAAATCTGGAATATTCCAAATATGCATTCATTTATAATTTGAAACATGTTTATGGTGGTGTAACGGTCCACTCTTTGGTGAGAAGTTGTATCGGACTGCCTGATGAATTTATGAACCTGACAACCTAGTATTGGCTATAGATCTTTTATATTTAATTATCTAACTATATAATATCAATATGAATTAATTAGAATGAATCTAAGACCAAAATATCTCATATTTGTAGGTATTGGTATATTACATACCTTGTGTACATTTTATTTCAACAAACAATCTAGGGACTTTTATGTCCAATTATGTAATTCATATATCTAACAAATTAATATAATTTTTCACAATAAATCTTAAGAAAAAATTTAAAATTATATTCAAATAGTGTTGTCGATTTAGAGTTAATTTGGTGGACCATTTGATGCCCCAAATCAACGTTAAATTCATGCAATCTATTGGCACTTATCTCACCAATGGATTGGTGGATATTTATTGAACAATGAAGAATGAAAAATATCAAATGATCCTATTTCAGAAAAACAAGTGTTTGCAAATTAACGGTGAAAATCATTTAAACAATTTAATTTTGGAATTGTGACTTGGCAACAATAGTGCCATAATTTAATTTATTAATTTTGAGTTAATGTATGCCTCATGGACAATTTTTACGGCAATGTACATAGGGCCCACCATGATGTATGTATTGTATATCAATGACATCCATCCGTTTTATCAAATCATTTTAAGGCATGGTCCAAAAATGAGGTAGATCCAGATCTAAGGTGGACCACTAGTGGGTGAGGCCTTGAAATTAGGGTCCACCTTGATGTATTTGTATATCTGTGCCGTCAATCTATTTTGCCAACTCATTTTAAAGCATGATCCAATAAATCAGGCAGATTTAAATCTTAGGTGGACCACTAGTGAATGACGCCCTGAACATAGGACCCATCTTGATGCATTTGTTGTATATCCATGCTGTCCATCCTCTTTGCCAACTCATTCTAGGGCATGGTCCAAAAAATGAGGCAAATCCAAATCTTTGGTGGACCACACAGTAGAGATTGAATTCCCACAATTAAAACTTATTATTATTATTATTTGTTAATATTATTTTTTAAGTTGTGACTTGTGTTTTCCTTGATCTAGGTACATGCAACCTTATCAACAGTTTCGATGGTAAATAAACATTACAGTGGGCCATAATAAGTTTTTAACGATGGGCATTCAATCCTACTGTGCGATCCACTTGAGATCCGGATCTGTTTCGTTTTAGGGACCATGCCTTGAAATGATCAAGAAAAATTGATGGGTGGCATGGATATATAATACAACACATAAATCAAGGTGGGCAGCATGCACTAAAACAATGCAAGTGCACAGTGGGCATTCAATCCTATTGTGCGGTCCACTTGAGATTTGGATCTGCTTCATTTTAGGGACCATGCCTTGAAATGATCAGGAAAAACTGATGGGTGGCATGGATATATAATACAACATATAAATCAAGGTGGGCCGCACCCACTAAAACAGTGCAAGTGCACTAAGCGGCATGCGCCGCAGACTACTGGATAAAATAAGGTGCGTGGTTGTTTTACAGCCACACCCCCATTCATTTTTTTCGAGACTGCGAGAGAGGGAGAGAGAAATGAGAGGGAAAAAGAAAAAATAAAATGAGAGGGAATGAAAGGGAAAAAGAGAGAGAATGAGAAAACAAGAGGGAACAAGAGAGGGTGGAGAGGGAGCTGCACCAGAGGGGAAAGAAGAAGAAGAGGAAGCGAGAATCAGGTTAGTTCTTTTTTCTTTTTCTTTTTTCGTTTTTTCTTTTCTTTTCTTTTTTCATTTTTTCTTCTCTTCTTCTTCTTCTTCTTCTTCTTCTTCTTCTTCTTCTTCTTTTTTTTTTTTTTTTTTTTTTTTTTTTTTTTTTTTCCGCTTTTTCTTTTTGGGTTACTACCCGTAACAACTGTTACGGGCTCCTAACGGCCATTATGACTTGTAACGGTCGTTACGACCCCCGTAACGGCCGTTTCGGTTCCGTTTGCTGGACCTCTCCGTTTCAGCCCTGAATCGTGTAACAGTAACCGCCATTATCTTTACGTATCGGCCGTTACGGCCGATACGTAACCGATTTGGGACACCTTGCTTAGTTCATGCATCTATCCTACACCAAACAAGCAACAACAAAATCACCAAGGGAGTTGATGAGAAATCATTTCACCCATTACACGAAAGATCTTTCTCTTTCCCCTCAACACTCTAGGATTGTATGATTGTGTCTAGATGCGCCATCAAACTGAATGGCAATAGCTCAAATTCAATAAAGTAGAAATGACCAACGTGGTGCTAGCCTCACTCCATTCATAACAATGTGGAAATAAACTCTAGAGTCCATAAGTAGGTTATGATCCTGTCAAGTCTGACATGAAACTCATGCAAGCACAATTAGGGGTTATGTCAATCATTTGAATTAAAACAATGCCACTATTGTTGCATGATGTGTGAAGCCAAAAGGCAAGCAGGGAAGCATCTCCTTCAAAATGCAAACAAGTATGAATATGTAAGAAGCGGGAGCATGAGTCTGAGGTAGGGATTTGAAGCTTGAGTGGCACATAAAAGAATCTTGCAACTAAATTATGATCGTGTCAAGTCCAACGTGAAACTCATGCAACCATGATTAGGAATTTTGTCGCTCATTTGAATTAAAATGACGCCACTATTGTTGAATGAAGCATAAAGCCAAAAGGCAATAATTCGGGTGCATGAGCGGGGAAGCGTCTCTTTCAAATGCAAATGGGTATGAATATGTAGAAGCAGGAGCATGAGTCTAAGGTAGGGATTTGAAGCTTAGTGGCACATAGAAGAATCCTACAACTTAGGGCACCACCCTTACACTCGCTATCCATCATAATTAATATCATCATCATCTAAGCCTTATCCCAACTGATTGGGGTCAGCTATATATGAATCATTTTCTGCCATTCCACTCTATCAAGGCCATAACTTCAATTAGACTCCAGGTCATCAAGTCTTTTCTTACTACCTCAGCACAGATCCTCTGGGCCTTCCCCTTGCCTTTTAGAGACTTCAGCTTGTACCAACCCACTCTTTCTAATTGCGCCATTCTTGGTCTCTGTTGCACATGACCAAACCATCTAAAGTCTACTTTCCCTCATCTTATTACCTATTGGTGTTACTCCTAAATTCCCTCGAATGAATGCATTACAATTCTATCCTTCTCTATCTTGCCACTCATCCTTCTCAACAACCTCATTTCAGCTACACTCATCCTATGAATATGTTGTTCCTTAACTGCCCAACATTTTGTTGCATAAAGCATGGCTGGTCTTATAGCCATCCTATAAAATTTCCCTTTCAATTTGAAAGGTACACGATGATAACATAAAACACAACATACGCCATGGGATCTCTTCCTGCAAATGCCTCATTAACTTGTCCATAACCAATGTGAAAAGTTACAAGCTTAATGCCAACCCCTAGTGCAAGCCTACAGTAATTGGGAACTCATTTGTCTCTCCACTAGTGGTACGCACATTTGTTATGCTTCCTCATACATATCCGTAATCATGTCAATATATCTTCTTGAGATTCATTTCTTACCCAACACCCACCAGAATAACTCTCTAGGGACCCTATCGTGAGCTTTCTCTAAGTCAATAAAGACAATGTGGAGATCCTTCCTCTACCTATATTTCTCTATCAATTGTATAAGTAGGATTATAGCTTCAATGGTAGACCTCCTTGGCATGAAGCCAAACTGATTTTTTGATACATGTCTCGTGCTGTAGTTTTTGCTCAATTACTTTTTTCAAAAGTTTCATAACGTGGTTCATAAGCATGGTATTACAAATCGGTTACGTAACAGTAATAGTAGTAACCATTACTCGTAATGGGGCCGAAACGGCCATGACGGCCTTTATAGAAAAAATGAGCATAATGACCCTGTAACAGTTCATAACAATCCAGAAACAGTTTTTTTTTTTTTTTTTTCAAAAAAGGGGCCATAATGGCCGTTATAACCTGCATTGTATTGGTAACGGCACGGAACACCTTGCTCATAAGCTTAATCTCACTATAGTGAGTGCAACTCTATGTATCCTTTATTCTTATAAATCAGTACCACAATACTTTTCCTCCATTCGTCTGGCATCTTCTTCAATCTTGCAATCTTGTTGAACTACTTTATCAACCAAAAGAACCCAATATCTCCCATACATTTCCAAACCTCTATTAGTATACCATTTGTTCCAAGGGCTTTTCCTGTTTTAATCTTTCTCAAAGCTTCTTTCACTTCAGACATCCTAATCCAACGAAAATATTTATGGACTCCAGCATCATTTGAGTTTACGGCCCTATGCTCTCAGAGTGATTGTCATTTAACAAGATCTAAAATAGCTTCTCCAACTTTCATTGATCTCATCATCCTTGACAAGTACCCTCTGGTCATCCCTCTTAATGCATCTAACATGATCTAGCCCCTATTCTTCCTTTCTCTCATTTTTGCACGTTTGAAAACATCTTTCTCCTCTTGTACTCAATCTATTGTAAAGATCATCATAATTCTTAAGTTTTGCCACACTTACTACTTTCTTAGCAAATTTCTTTTGGCATTTCTATATTGTTCAAGATAACCATTGTTTATAGTCACTTGTCAGGCTTTGAAACACGAACATTTCTCGACGATAGCTTTTTGCACATCGTCATTCTTCCACCAGGTTACATTATATGATTGGATTTTCCCTGTAAATACTCCTAAAACATCTTTTGCCACTTCCCTCACGTACTTAACCATCTTGTTTTAAATAATGTTAACTTTTTCCTCGGCATTCCACTTTCCTTCTTCTATCAATTTAATTCTAACTAACATTGTTTTCTCTCCTTTTAAATTCCACCAAGTAGTTTTTGGACACCTATTAATTTTGTTCCCTTTCTTTCGTCATTTAATATAAACATCCATAACCATTAACCTATGTTGCACAGCCATACTCTCTCCAAGTATCACCTTGCAGTCCTTACGTATTGATCGTGTTGTCCTCCTTAATAGAAAGAAATCCATGTGGCTTGTATATGATCTACTTTTGAAAGTTATTAAATATTTATCTCTCCTTTTAAAGTATGTGTTTACTAGAGCTAAATTGTATGTCACAGTGAAATCAAGAATAATTTCCCCCATCTCATTTCTTCTCCTAAAACCAAATCCTCCACATACTCTCTAATATCCTCCACTTTCTTTCCTACATGAACATTTAAGTCTCCTCCTACAAATATCACCGTTGTCATGTGCGACCGCATATGCGCACATTCCAGAAGAAATCGCATATGCGATAGTGTCATATGCGATCGCCTATGCCCCATGTGCGACAATATGCGATCACGGTGAGGGAGAGGAAAGAATGTAGAGAGATTAATCTTCTCTATCTCATCAGGCATCTTATTAATATAACCCTAATAAACGCAGGCGTACAGGTTCCGATGATAACTCCGACGCAGGCGTACTGATAGCGGGTCTGAGATTATGTAGCAGACTAATGAGAAACACCCTCGACGATGGGGAGACTCATCCACCAATGATTCCAGGAAATCCAAGGGCGGAGACCCTGATGATCTTAGCAGAGACGCAGAGTTGGTCGTAGGGGAGCATGCAGACCAGCATGACAATGAATGGCATGAGGTACGTCGCCGAAAGTCTTCAGGGAAGGCATTGGAGGCTAGAAAGCGGGCGTCTTTTCCAACTCTGTTTGTGAAAGGCTTCCCGAAAGGTTGGTATCCTCTAAATATTGAAAGAATATTTGGCCGTGCTGGCGCTGTAATGGATGTGGTAATGCCAAGGGACCGGGAAACAGGAAGCTACAGAGGTTTCGCCCTCGTTCGCATGTCTTCTGAGACTGAATTAGCTAAAGCGGTGACTATGCTGCATGGTGTTAAATTTGCGGGGTGTACCCTTCTCGTCCAGAGAGCTCGATATGGACCCCATAGCCATATCGCTAACCCTCACAAACCTCAAACATCTATGGTTTATCGTCCCAAATCGATTCTTCCCCCTCCTCCCCCCCTACCTCCACCTCCACCGCCCCATCGTCCAGTCTCTTCGCAGGGGCCACCTCCATCCTTTAAGGAAATCCTATCGCAACACCCTCAATCCCAATCCTCCCCTCCCTCAGTTTCACCCCCTAAAAGCTCGACTGTCGCTCCCACAGCCCTCCCTTCTATGTTTGATCCCTTTTGCTCCAAGATGGGAGTTCCGATATCCGTAGATTTGGTGCTTTTTAGAGGGTGAAGCAAGATCTAAAAGAGTCGATGGTCATTATGTGTAAAGAAGGTGCATCAATAGTCCAGGTGAAGGATTGGATTTCAGAAACTACGGGTTTCCGACCAGGGAATTACATCTTAAAGCCGATAGGATATAATGAACTGTGGATCAAGGTTTGTCCAGGGATAAATCCGGAAATGCTGATCATGGCCGGTCATCTCCATTCCGGCGGACCTGTGGCCAAAGTAATCTGTTGGGAGGACTTTTCCACCTTCGGTATGGAAAATGTTTGGATTCAAGTGTGGGGTATTCCCCTCGAGCTCTGGTTTGATGAATTTTTTTATCTCAGTGGCTGCCTATCTTGGCTCTTATCTAGAGCTGGACGAGAAGACGAAGTTAGGGGAGGAGATTGGCGTTATTAGAATTAGGGTTAGAAGACGGAAAGGGTCTCCTCTGCCTCCGACGGTGATGGTTATAGTGGAAGACCGTTGTTTCAATTTTCCGGTCGTCAGGGAAGAGAATGCGAAGCCACTCCCTCGCTGGGGCGATCTATGGCGTATCAGGGACGATCCCTTGCCGGAGCAGATGGCGAGCCACCCATCTCTCCCGGTCGCGGGAGTACATTCCCCAAGCTCCTGCGGACTACCAATTCAGGAACATGTCAGCTGCTCTGACGTCGCTGAATGAGAGATCCCATCGCCTCACCTTCCAACGACACGTGGAGATTGCCAGCTACTCGGCAGCTTCCTCCATCTCCCTCGCCTCCAGGTCCGTCGCTTGACGTTTCGACTTTTGCTGAAGGAAGAACGCGTGGAGTTCGTACTGACTCCATTAGTTCGAAGGTAGTCACGCCTCATGATTATCCGGGGGATACTCAAAGGACCCTTTCGATTCATCCACAGCGCCCCTCTTTTATCCAGTTACTCCACCGCCCCGACTCAGAAAATCATAATGAATTGCCAGCAACCCATACTGAGACATGTAAGGTGGGACGCGTGGATCCTGAAACGAGTGGGACGGCTTTGATTTCGACACGTCAAGGGCTGATAGAGAAACAACTAGACGATCTCGATCGCTGCTTCAATAATAGTGCGGGACAGATGGCAGAATATCAGGATACTAACTCCTCTCCACGTCTTAAGAATAGAGGATCCCATTCGAACCCGGATCCGGACCCGATGGAAGTTCTTCTCTTCTAGCTGTCTCAACCGTTCTCGGGATCCTTAATCGGCTCTCCTTCTCTTCCTCTCGTCTCCTCGCCGCAATCAAACCTTTGGTCCGAAGATGCGGAATCGTTGGGCCGTTATCAGACTGACTGTAGTAAGTCTTATCGAGGGCATCTCTGGCCTCCTCACACTCAGCTATCTCATCTCCTGTTGACGCGTTACATATGGGTCCGATCACTCTGTTTCAAGAAAACGATCCGTCTCATATCCTGTTGGCGGAACCCCTGCAAATGATCGCCGACTCCCAGACCGATCCGCCATCATCGGATTCAAACAGAGCAAGTTTATTATCTAAAATTCATAAAAAAACGATGGATAAGAGAAGCTATCGGTAAGGTGGGACGATCCCTCAGTCTGTCTTTCGGAGATAGGCTGGAGGACTACATTGCCCTATTCCAATGCATTGAAAATCGAGGTAGACCCATTGACACGAGTCGTTCCTCTTCAAAACAGCTCGTTAAGACTTCAGCCAGTCGAGAATTACAACGGCTACAACCAAGTCCGGGTTTTCTGTCCGCTTCCATGTCTACTCCAAGACGTCAAGGTAATCGGGGAAGTGGGTTTACTTAATGAAGATCATTTCTTGGAATGTCAGGGGGGTGGGCTATAAACATAAACGGAGCCTGATTAAGCAATCGGTCAGCAAGAAAAATCCTGACGTTGTATGTTTTCAGGAAACAAAGGTTTCTCATTTCAAAGATTCCCTTTTGCGGTCGCTGTGGAAGGAAAGGGATGCTAAGTTCATTACTCTGGATGCCGTAGGAAGTTCGGGCGGAATCCTCATCTCTTGGAAAGCCTCCAAGTGGGATCTCATCTCCTACAATGCTGCCTCTTTCTCCTTGTCTATAATTCTTCAAGATAAGTATTCTTCCTTTCAGTGCTTGCTGATCGTTGTTTATGGGCCTAACAACGATTCCCTCAGGAATGATTTTTGGGAAGAACTTTCGCAGGTTACAGCTTCCTTCACAGGGCCAACGTGCGTGGTGGGCGATTTCAATATTACTCGCTTCTCGGAGGATCATTCTACGAGGAAAAGATCCACTGCTGCTATGCTGCGTTTTTCGAATTGGATCCAAAAGGAGCAGCTTATTGATCTGCCTCTCCTGGGGGCCAGATTTACCTGGTCTAATTGCCGGGCTAATCCAACCCTCTCCCGTTTAGACAGATTTCTTGTCTCAACGGAGTGGATTCAAGCCTTTCCTGCTGTTCAACAATTCGCAATGCCTCGCACTACATCGGATCACTGTCCGCTTCTCTTATCTGAGGAAGATGTTAATTGGGGGCCGAAACCTTTTAGGTTTAACTCAGGTTGGCTCCGTACAGAGGGTCTTCACCAAAAGATCATCGTCTGGTGGGAGTCTTTCAAGGTGGAAGGATTCGCCGGCCATCGTCTGCTTTGTAAACTCAGACTTCTCAAGGCTAAGCTTAAGGAATGGAGGCGGGAAGTTTCTCTGAAGAGGGAGGCTGAAATTGATCGGCTCCAATCAGATCTTCAGCGGCTGGATGCGGAAGCCGAGTTAGGCCTGTTGTCTAAAGAATTGATGCAAACGCGCATTTTGATTATCCAGGAGCTTTCAATTATAGCCTAGGAAGAGGAAGCCTCATGGAAGATTAAATCCAGAGTCCAATGGCTTGCGGAGGGGGACAAAAATACCAAGTTTTTTCATACCATGGCCAATATGCGTCATCGATCGAAGGCCATTCTAAGCATTACCGACAACGGAAACATAGTGGAGGATAGAAAACAGATAGCTGCTCTCGCCATTGATCATTTCAAACATCTCCTGACCACTGATAAATGGGTTCGACCAAAACTTGATAATATTTCTTTCAGCTGTTTGCAGCCTGCTGATGTTGATCTATTGGAATCTGCCTTCTCGGAAGATGAGGTTAAGGCGGCAATCGACGCCCTGGGTGCTGACAAGTCTCCTGGTCCAGATGGCTTCCCGATCTGTTTTTATCAACATTTCTGGGCTACGGTTCGTTTAGATGTTCTCGACTTTATTCGGGAAGTTCATGACAGAGGCAGACTCTCGAAGGGTCTAGGCGCGACTTTCATCTCGCTCATCCCAAAGGTCGTGGGGGCAGCCTCGTTTGCTGAATTTAGGCCCATTAGTCTGATAGGGAGTCCGTATAAGATTCTTGCGAAAGTCCTATTTGCTCGCCTCTCTAAAGTTATCGGAGCTCTCATCTCTAGCAATCAGAACGCTTTTATCAAAAGCAGACAGATTATGGATGGAGCCCTAATTGCCAACGAAGTTCTTCATTCCTGTCATAACCAAGGAATGCCAAAACAGTTACGTATCGGCCGATACGGCCGATACGTAACGGTAACGGACCGAGCCGATACGCGTTACGGGGTCGTATCGGCCGATACGATTTTTTGCACCCGTATCGGCCGATACGGACCCGTATCGGGCCGATACGGGGCGTAACGGTCGACCCGTAACGGGCCGCCCGTAACGGTCAAAAAACGGAATTTTTTTTTTTGCCATTTTAAGCACTGTTTTGCTGTTTTTTTTCAAATTTCTTGCTTCCAAAGTACTTCTCACCCCTTCTACTGCCAATTTCGACCAACCTTGGTTGGGTTTTTGTGATAAAAACGCATTGTATTGTGGTTTTTGTTGAATCGAAGCTCGGGGGGCCATTTTTCAGAAATTCCGAATTCGTCAAAAATAGGTATTTATACTTTTTTTAACATGTTTTGTTGTTTTAATCATGCCATATGTTGTGTTAATCATAGTAGAACATATTAATGTGCATGTTGCAGATTTGGAGTGCCATTTAATATTTTTTATTATTTTTTTTCTATTTACGCATGTATTTTTACCCTTTTTTTTAAAATTCGAAAAATCAAATTTTAATGGTTGTTTTACTGTTTTAATCATGCCATATGATGTATTAATCATATTAGAACATATTAATGTGCATTTTACAGATTTGGGGTGCCATTTAATATTTTTTATTATTTTTTTTCTATTTACGCATGTATTTTTACCTTTTTTTTTTAATTCGAAAAATCAAATTTTAATGGTTGTTTTACTGTTTTAATCATGCCATATGATGTGTTAATCATATTAGAACATATTAATGTGCATTTTACAGATTTGGGGTGCCATTTAATATTTTTTATTATTTTTTTTCTATTTACGCATGTATTTTTACCTTTTTTTTTTTAAATTCGAAAAATCAAATTTTATTGATTGTTTTGCTGTTTTAATCATGCCATATGATGTGTTAATCATATTAGAACATATTAATGTGCGTTTTACAGATTTGGGGTGCCATTTAATATTTTTTTAATATTTTTTTCTATTTACGCATGTATTTTTACCCTTTTTTTTTAAAATTCGAAAAATCAAATTTTAATGGTTGTTTTACTGTTTTAATCATGCCATATGATGTGTTAATCATATTAGAACATATTAATGTACATTTTACAGATTTGGGGTGCCATTTAATATTTTTTAAATATTTTTTTTCTATTTACGCATGTATTTTTACCCTTTTTTTTAAATTCGAAAAATCAATTTTTAATGGTTATTTTTCTGTTTTAATCATGCCATGTGATATGTTAATCATAATAGAAAATGTTAATGTGCATTTTACAGATTTGGGGTGCTATTTAATATTTTTTTTGTATTTTCGAATTAGTGACTTTATATTTTTATTTGCTTATATTGGACAGGTTTTGGAGCTTCTTAGGGTTTAGTATTTTACTTAGAACATAAAATCATATTTATTAATATAGGTCATACAGACATACACTCATCTACCTAAACTTAAAGAAATGTCTGGGTCTGGCCAACAACAAGTAAGTGAGGATATTGGATGGCAACATTGTGAGAGGGTTGGTGGTACTAGGCACCAAATGAAGTGCAACTATTGTGATAGACATGTGACTGGTGGAATTACCCGTCTCAAACAACATTTAGCACATCGAAAAGGTCAAGTTGCGCCATGTGCCAGAGTACCGAGAGAGATAATGCTTTTAATGCAAGCTAGTCTGGATGAGTCGAAGGGTAAACGTGCTGCTGTACAAAAGAAGAAAGATGATATTTTGGATGCAGCTCGACAGGAGGTGTTTGGTCCTGAATATATGGGCGTTCGTGATGAAGATATTATTGATTCTGACGAAGATTCAGATCGGGAATTAACTATAGCTAGGAGAGAGAGCTTGCGTGTAGCTCGTGAAGAGGAAAAACGTCGCCGCATGTTTGGCACGCATGGGTCAGTGCGTGATAGAGGGGGGGGCAGTGGGAGTGGGAGTGGGAGTGCAACTAGAAGTGCAACTGCTTCTGTAGGTGGGACTGAGGGTCTGGGGGGTAGGTTTGATGGGTTACGACGTATGTTTGGGAGCCGACGACAAACATCTTCACGTGATGCCCCTATACGTGAAGATGAAGAAGTAAATGAGTCTAGGAGACCCTCTATTGATCCAATCCTGTTTAGGAAAGAATCAACTAAACAAAAAAAAATAAAACAAATGTGGAGTAGAACTTCCGTTGAGAAATTAGGTAGAGCAGCAGCAAAGTTATTTATACATGCTAACATACCTCCTAATGCGGCCAATTCTCCATATTGGCAGGTGGTAATTGATGCTGTAGCAGAAGCAGGTGAAGGAATAAAAGCTCCCACGGCTAAGGACATTAGAGGGAAATGGACAAATGCAGAGTATGCGGATGTGAAAGCATATGTGGCTACCTTTAAACTTGTATGGCAAGCCAGAGGTTGCACGATTATGTGTGATGGTTGGACTGGCCCAACCAGACGTAGCATGATCAACTTCATGGTGTACTGCCACTTAGGAACTATATACCATAAGCCAATTGATGCGTCAGAGGCAACAAAAAATGCTAATTATATTAATGAACTAATGGATAAAGTTGTGGACGAGATTGGAGAGGAGAATATAGTGCAGATAGTGACAGATAATGAAGCAACATATAAGCTTGCAGGACATATGTTAATGGATAAGAGAAAACATTTTTTTTGGTCACCATGTGCTGCCCATTGTATTGATCTTATATTGGAAGATATTGGGAAGAAGAAGAATGTTAAGGAAATGGTCGAAAGGGCAAGGGAAGTGACGACGTTTATTTACAACCATAATCAAGTAGTCGCAATAATGAGAAAGTTCACGAAAGGACGAGAGTTGTTGAGGCCTGCGGCGACTAGATTCGCAACAAACTTTATAGCATTAGAGAGTTTATTCCAGCATAGGGGAGAGTTGAGTAAGATGTTCGCTTCCCGAGAATGGCTCAACACAAAACATGGGAAGAAGACATAAGGGACACCGGTCGACGTTGCGAACACCATACGGGACAACAAATATTGGAAGAAGGTTAAGGCGATCCTAAAGGTGATGGAGCCACTAATGAGGGTACTCCGTCTTGTTGAAACCGATGAAGCACCTACCATGGGCTTCCTATATGATGTCATGGATAAGGCAAAGCTTGTAATTCAACATGATTGTAGAAGTTGGGAGACTTATTGGAAGATGATCGACAAGAGATGGACAAAGCAACTCCATCACGATCTTCATGCAGCAGGTTACTACCTAAATCCTAGGTATAGATATGCCCAATCATTTGTTGCGGATGATGAAGTTCGTGTCGGGCTAAAAAATGTGATAAAGAGATTAGAGCCTGACTTAGATCTGCAAATAAAGGCGTTGAATGAATTAGATACATTTGGAAATCGCCTTGGTAGCTTTGGAGATGTTCTTACACAGCATGCAGTATCTAGGTTGCAACCGGCCGAATGGTGGATTAATTTCGGAGAGAGTACGAAGGCTCTCCAAAAAATTGCAGTAAAAGTTTTGAGCCAGACAACGTCTTCCTCTAGCTGTGAAAGGAATTGGAGTTGTTTTGCGCTCATTCATTCAAAGAATAGGAATAGATTGCAGACTAGAACATTAGATAGACTTGTCTTCATGCACTACAATATAAAACTAAGAATGCGACGACATCATAGGAGCATTACAGCTACTGATGACGGAGACTACTGTCCAATAAACTTGGACAATATTTATGATGAGGATGACCCACTTCTACCTTGGTTGGAAACAAGGGAAAAGCAAATTGAAGAGGATAGTGAAGAATTGGAAATTGATGACCCAGAAATACGCAGAGCGCAACAAGAGAGTCGTGCAGATGTGTTGGACCCAGTAAGAGGGGCAGCGTTTATGCCACGTACGGATACGGCTCAAGATCAACAAAAGAGTACAAGCAGTGGTAGCGTGACCGTGTCAGATGATGACGACCCCCCTGCCGCTGGTGCTGGCACTTCTGGTGTTGCTTACCCCCCTATACAGCCGTCTACAGATCGCGATGACGATGAACATCGACGACGTGGTACACGAGGTCGGACTTACGAGTGTACCGAGTCACGATACAGCCAGCCGGAGGAGGGTACATCTAGTGGTGCATGGGGACCGGGAGGTCCGGAATATCAACAGGCTCATGGTTTTGGTTATTATGATGGATATTCTTATGGTCAATTGGATTATAATTATGGTGGTTATACTGAGCCTATTCCATCACATTCATGTTGGAGTAGCCCTCCCGATCAATATCCATATGATTATAGATATCCAGATTCAAATCCAAGTTACTCATCACAGCAGACGCACTCTCAATCTCAAGATTCTCAACAGCCTGAGTATGGGCACCAGTATGGCTATTTGACGGGCACTGGTGGATATCCTTACTCGGGGTCAGAGTCGTTGCCTAGTCAGGATCAGTCATCCTCTGGTTTCGTTGATCTAGTATTTCCTTCTGGCACTGGATATTATGGATATGCAGCACCTACACCTATTGGACAGCCTCAGCCTGATGGTGACGATGACGATGATGTGGAGGTCGAGCAACCACAAAAAAGCAGATTTTCATTTTGGTGGTGAGTCTGGTGACTTGTGATTGTGAGTATATATTTGTATTAAGGTAAGTATTTGCAGCAGACAGGTCACAACAGTATTATTGCAAGAAGCCATGTAGTCATGCACACATTGACACTACCGAACTTGTATTTAAAATAACTCCCCTGACAACCAATCAAGTAATCCTTAATCAAGTTGCAGGGGAGTATATCAGACACTACTAATTTTTTTAAATATTCTTGACTTGAGGATGACAGGTTATAGACAGGAATCACAATCACGTGCACAGGTATGTTCGAGAAATTCCTCAAAAATAATTGCAAACACCTAATGTAAGATATTTTCATATTACATTCATTCTAATATATCTATCATTGATAGTAGATAGTTAGAAAAATAAATATATGAATTTTGTAGTCAAATTTAGGTTATCTGATTCATAAATTCATCAGACAATCCGATACAACTTCTCACCAAAGAGTGGACCGTTACACCACCGTAACCATGTTCCAATTTATAAATGAATGCATATTTGGATTGCTTAGAATATTCCGGATTTAATCCATATTTTTTCATATTTTTTTGGCAAAAAAAAAATTTTGCGCCGTTACGGGCCGTTACGCCCCCGTATCGCCGTTACGCCCCCGTATCCGTATCGGTTTTGGCGGTCACCGTTACGCCAACCGATACCGATACGGGACACCTTGGTCATAACTCCAAAGCCGAAGCTATTTTCTGCAAGCTGGATATTGCTAAGGCATATGATCATGTCGATTGGGACTTTCTTCTTTATATGCTAATGCGGATGGGTTTTGGCATCAAATGGAGGTGGATCGCTGAGTGCATTGGTTCGGCCCACCTTTCAGTCATTCTCAACGGCTCCCCATCAGGTTTCTTCAAAAGTTCGAGGCGTCTCTGGCAAGGAGATCCTCTTTCCCCCTATCTATTTCTGATCGTCGCTGAGGCGCTCTCCCAAATGCTGAAGAAAGGGCAAGATCAAGGTATCCTTTGTGGTATTTCTTTGCAAGGTTTGGCGGCTCCTCTCACGCATATCCAATTCGCCGATGATACCCTCATTTTCTCCGAAGACTCCAAAGAAAAAATAGAACATCTCTTCATAGCTATCCGTTGTTTCGAAGCGGTGTCGGGGCTCACGATTAACTTCAGCAAATCCAAACTTCTTGGTATTAACGTTCCTCTTGACACCCTATAGAGCTATGCAGGTACAATTGGTTGTAGCGTAGACTCTTTTCCAACATATTTTGTTGGTTTACCCCTTTGCTTTGGTCCCCCGCCGAAGTACATGTGGAATCGGGTCATTTCGAAATTTCATAAGTACCTCACCTCTTGGAAATGCCGATATTTATCCCTTGGAGGGAGGTTGACCCTGATTAAAGCTGCCCTGTCCTTTCTGCCATTGTATTTCATGTCGCTGTTTGTCTGTCCGGGATCGGTTCTTAAGAGTATTGATAAAATCAGAAGGGATTTCTTATGGACTGGGAAAGAGAATCAAAGAAAGTTTCACCTGCTACAGTGGAATGAGGTGTGTAAAGTGTTCAAAGAGGGAGGTGCAAATGTTAAGAATCTGAAGATTATGAATCAAGCGTTGCTGGGGAAATGGTCCTGGAGATTTGCTTGGGAAAAAGGTGCCTTGTGGTGTTCTTTAGTTAGGGGCAAGTATGGAGCGTCTCAGGGTGATTGGTGGCCTAATTATTCAGCCTACTATAAGGCTTCCTACATTTGGAGGGGCATCCTAAAAGCTAAAGACCCAGTCAGTTCTAATACCCATTATGAGTTGGGAGATGGTGCCACGATCAGATTCTGGGAAGATATCTGGCATGGTGAAAAAGCGTTCAAAGTCCTATTTCCTCAAATTTACAAGTTGGTGCCAAATAGGAATATCTTCATCAATAGGTGTTACTCCTTCACTTCCGATCATTATGTGTGGGACATTCGTTGCATCAGAAATCTTCATCAAAGGGAAGTGGATGAATATTTGGAGCTTCTAAATTATATTGTCGTTTTAAGGCCTTTTAGCTCTCAGCCTGATGGGATTGTGTGGTCTTTGGAAAAAACAGCGTCTTTTCCGTTAAATCCCTCTATATGCTTTTATTGATTCAGTGACGAGGATTAGAGTTGAAGCCTCTCCTTTCCTTTGGAAATACCAGGTCCCCCCCCCCCCCCCAAGCTTCTCTGTTTTGGGTGGCTGGCGAGTCGTAACAGAATATTAACCATAGACAATCTGATGAAGAGAGGATTGCAGTTAGTCAGCATCTGTTTATGTTGTATGGGCCAAGCTGAATCGGTGAATCATCTTCTAGTTCATTGCCCCTTCATCACTTCTATTCTCAATGATTTTTGTCAGCTCTTCTCGATTCAATGGTGCGTCCCTGAATCATCTATGATGATGCTGGCTGATTGGCATGGTTTTAAGCTACGGAAACCTTATCTCACGATCTGGCGCATGTCTATTCTTGCCATTTGGTGGGCAGTTTGGGAGGAAAGGAATGAAAGGTGCTTCAAGGATCGTTCTTCGTCAGCTAGGTTTGTTGGGGATAAGGCTAAAAAATGGGTCATTGAATGGGCTATTAATGTAAATACCTTAAAAGGGGTTGATCTCTCGTTTCTAGGTGGTTAGTGTTAGCTGCTATCTCAACAGTTTGTTTTCCCTTGTTTTTTTTCTTTTGTTTCTTTGTTTTGTTTCTTTTCATAAAGTTATCACATATATATATATATATATATATATATATATATATATATATATATATATATATATATATATATATATATATATATATATGCGATCACATTTGCGATGTATGCAATTACATATACAGCATATGCGATCGCGTATTGGCCAACGGTCAGAAATTTGACCGTTCGCACTTTATTTTTAATTTTGGCAAAAAAAAAAAATCACTTTTTGCTTTTAAAAAGGCTTCCAAAGCTCCTCCATTTGCAATATTCTCACCCCGAACTCTCTTACTCTCTTCTTCTCTTACATTTCTTAATTCCAAGTGGTCCTAATCTCTCTCTCTCTCTCTCTCTCTCTCTCTCTCTCTCTCTCTCTCTCTCTCTCTCTCTCTCTCTCTCACACACACACACACACACACACACACACACACTTGCTACTTCCAAGTAGTTAATCTCTCTCTCTCTTGGAAGTTGGAAGATCAAGATTCAAGCACTTTCAAGTTTCAAGGAAGATTCAAGTTTAACATTCAAGCACTCTCTTACATACATTCTTCATTTCTTCTAATTCCAATCTTTCTTTTCAAGGAAGATTCAAGTTCGAGTGTTCAAGTTCCAACAGTACATTGATTTAAGCACTCTCTCTTAGATACATATTACTATTAGGGGTGCACACGGTTCGGATCCGGTTTCAAAAGGGATAAGAACTAAAGGTGGCCCCCTTCACATGATGGGTCCAGTTTGACAGCTGGCAGGACCAATTCAACTGTCTCCTTGGCCATTCGGTTTCAGTTTCAAAACCGAAACCGAACCGTGTGCACCCCTAATTACTATTAGTATTTCTACACTTCTACATTTCTCTCTCTCTCTCTCTCTCTCTCTCTCTCTCTCTCTCTCTCTCTCTCTCTCTCTCTCTCTCTCTCTCTCTCTACATACATATATTACATACACATTCTACAATTTTCCCCTCTTTCTCTTACATTTTGTTGCAAGTGTAGGCTATAAGCTACAAACCTACAAGTTACAAGTACAAGACAAGAGTGACTCAAGAAGACTAGAAAGTCTCGAGTCTCAAGTCTCAACTACAAGACAAGTGAAGAAAGTCTCGAGTCTCAAGTCTCAACTACAAGACAAGTGAAGAAAGTCTCGAGTCTCCTTCTCCCTCTCTTTCTCTAATTCTCTTTCTTTTTCTTTTCTTTCTTTTGTTCTGTTGTAACTTGTGTGTAAGTGACTAAGTGTAACTCTCTCTATCTCTATTCTCTCTCTCTCTTTCTCTGTCTTCCAAAGTGTGTGTAACATGCTCCCTCTCTCTTTTTTCTTTCTTTTGTCTTGTTCTCCTCTAGGGGTGTACATCGAGTCGAACCGAGTCGAGCTGGCCTCAGCTCGACTCGGCTCGGCCACAGGCTGACCTCAGCTCGAACTCGGCTCGGCTCGGTCCTCGAGCCTAACTGGCCAGCTCGGCTCGGCTCGGTTCGGTCAACAGCTCGGGCCGAGTTCGAGCCAAGATCAAGCCGAGTTCGCCATTGAGACATTTCCACAAACACCTGAACTGCAACTTCAAAATCCCACTATTTTACAAACAGAGGCAATGGTTTTACAGGGATTTTATCAAACACCTTCTAAGCAACATAAAAACTAAGAAAAAGAAAGAGAAAAAGGGTATTTGTTTCATGTACATACCTTCCTTGCCACCAGCCACATTTCGTTGAGTCATTTTATCAAACAGTTGCTGAGCAACATCAATGGCAAAGTAACCGAGTCACCGAACTGGTTCGATTCAAGCTGGATTCGATTCGAGTGAAGTCGAGCTGGGGCCTGCTCGAACTCATTTTCAAGCTCAAAAAATCAGCTCGACTCGGCTCGAACTCAACTTCGAACCGAGTCGAATTAAGCTTTTTCTAGTCGAGTCGAGCGAGCTAACTGAGCTAGCTCGGTTCGTGTACACCCCTATTCTCCTCTCCTACAAGTGTAAGTGGTGTAAGTGTGTAACTCTCTCTCTCTCTCTCTCTCTCTCTCTCTCTCTCTCTCTCTCTCTCTCTCTCTCTCTCTCTTCCTTCATCTATCCATCTATCTATCTCTACATTCTATCTCTCTTTCTATTTTTCTTCTCTCCCTTTCTTCTCTTCTACAAGAGTACTAGTGGAAGTGTCAAGTGTGTCAGTGTAGCTCTCTCTCTCTCTCTCTCTCTCTCTCTCTCTCTCTCTCTCTCTCTCTCTCTCTCTCTCTCATTTCATTTATTCTCTAATCTTTACTTAGTCTTTAGTTTTTAGTTATAACAAATCACTACACCATGTTTTCTTCCCAATCTTCCTCTTTGAAACCTAAGTCGAATGACCTGTGTTGGAAGTATGGGCACTATCGTAGTGCTATGGATAAGGCTCACATAGTATGTTAGTTATGTGGGTTCTGATGGCATTGTGCGGCACAAGCAACACTTTGCACATTTACAGGGGTCAAACGCAAAGGCATGTGGGAACATTACTAAAAAAATCCAAAGGGAAATCATGGAGTATATGGATAAATAATCGAGAAAGTGATGCGATAGTGCCCTACGTTAAGAGGATTTCATTTACAGGCCCATTTACTCCCATTTCATTTCATCTCCATGCAGTTACTCCCATCCAAACACACCTCAAATGCCATTTACCTCAATTTACTCCCAATTCCTACCATTTACCTCCATCTACTCTCATCCAAACAACCCCTAACCCATTTCTACTATTGTCATTTCCTATATGCCAAAGCTAATACCTATCAATTTCTCTAGTTTTGGCCCATTTACATTTGGTCTCCTAAACACAAGCTAACACTCCTTCCTTTCTTCGTATCTACTAACTCCATACTCTTACCTGTCCATGTTCCTATATTCCATGTGGCAAAAACGAATCTAAATAGATTATTGAGATTTGGTCCAATAGAGCACCCAAACATATGGTAAAAGAATACCAGAGCTTCTTCTAATTTAAGTAGTAAGAATGTTCAGATGAATTATCATGGAGGCTGAGTAGCAAGAGCCTTGACCATGTTTTAATCAGACGGTAACACTCAAAAGTGTAGCAAGAGCGGTTACAGGGGCAGATGCAACAAAAGTAGAAGGGTTAGCCTGTTATGTGCATTTCCACCACTGCCTAAATGGCGGCGACTCGTCCACCATACATGAGCCATCTATATATGCCAATCTTGAGGAATATCCCAACTGTGGGCTCTATCATGGATGGATCACAGCTCACTTAATAATCAGGTTGATGCAATCGTCCCATATCCTACACGTGCACGCTTTGCACGTGTGTACAAGAAAAGGACCACTTTCCTTTTCTAGCGATCATCACTTTCCATTTTTCTCAAACCTCTAAATTAGGAAATCTACCCCTTTCATATCTTTATTTTTAGGCAAAGAATAATCTTAAATATTTTCTTATCTAAGTATCTTCTTATTTTAGGTATTTTCTTAATTTTAAAATGCTTTGTTTCTTAAGTGCTTTCCTATTTCATAGATTTTTAGATTTTATATCTTTAATTACAGATTGTAAGGTTGATTATAAATAGGACTTATGTCCTATGGAATAACACAAGCTGATTAATATTCTCTTTATGAAATTTTCTTATTCTCTACGGTAGCGGTTGAATGGGGGGAAAGTGATCTCTAGTTCTATACTAGAGGACTGTTGAGCTTGCTCACAGTCTTGCATTTGTGATATCTAGCATCCGGCTAGAGGATTGTTGGATCTTTCCCACAATCTCTTTCTTTTCTTATTGTTTATTTGCTTTCCCTTTCGGGTTTGCATCACAGGTGGAGTATCACAGTCCATACCTGTGCACACAGCATAATTGTATCTAAATCCAAACTGTCCAGGGCATTGGCCGCACTGTACATAAGCCAGAACCAAAAAATACACTCGACCAATGAACATAACTGTTCCAATTCAACGAACAAGTGCAAATCGATCAGAGGTTAGAATCGTTTGATCAATTTGATTTTAGGGCAATGACCCCGTCGACAATGGGGCCCACGGTTTGGACGCTCTGGATCGAGGCACACCTATCCCATGCATGGATTGCCATGCCACTCCTAGGAGACTACAGGACTTGAAGCTAGGGTCTCGATTCTGAAAGATAACAGAAGACGCCAAGAAAGGAAAGGAAGAGAAATTGAGAAAGAGAGAGATATACCCATGAGAGCCTCAGAACCGAGGCCAGCGCCAGATCCGATGAAACGACGGAGGTTCCGAACCCAGGGCATGGAAGATGGAGGAGGGATTTTCTTCTGCGCGGCTGATGCTTCGTGACTTTCGCCATCGCTAGAGCCGCTGTACATTATCTTCTGATTCCGATCTCAGTTTCAATTTCGATTTCGATTTCCGATTTTCGATTTTGCTGAGATCTGATCTGATGATTTTCTGTTCCTGTTCTCGGGCAGGGTTAGAGAGAGAGGGTTTTGGAGCGAAAAGGAGAAGTGTATAGAGACAGCTGCAGGCAAGAAGGGGATCGTTCGGATTCGAGAAGGGAGGGAAGTTTGTAGCTTGTAGTTTTGTATAGCCCCTTCTGGTTTTTATTTTCTTTCTAGTGGGGCCCAGGCTTCAGCGATCTGGAACGTTCGTTTTATGGGGCCCACCGTCGATGGCATTTTCCAGTGTGAAGTAAACCAGATGGAAAATCACCACCGTTCAAAGAGTGGCGGATGAATAGACGATTGTGAAGAAAATACAGTTAAACCGACAGAAGAAAAATAAAGTGCAAATGTTTAATGGCTGCAATCTCGGGATGTTTCGGGCATGCAAGGTGCGGACGCGGATCGCCTACTGACGCTGCCAGTAGGAGGTGGCCACTGTACAGTGTTCTGTAAGCCCCCACCAAGATGTACTTGTTTTGTCCACGTTGTCCATCTATTTTTGTAGGTTATTTTAAGGCATTGGGCCAAAAAAATGAGACATATATAAATCTAAAGTAGAACACACCACACGAAAACAATCTTGATTGATGGCCCACCATTAAAAACTTCTCAGGCCCATTATAATGTTTTTCTTACTTCCAACCAGTGGATTAGGCACAAATACCTGGATGGAAGGAAAACACAAATAACAGCTTCATCTAAAACTTTCGGGCCAAAGAAAATTTGAATGATAAGCTTTCAATCACCATTGTTTCCTGAGCTGGTTTCACGTGAGATTTGGATCTGCCTCAAATTTTTTGTGCTGATGAATTAATTTGAAAAAATAGATGGACCAGTGTGGATACAACAAATACTTCATGGTGGAGACCACGTACCGTCTGGTGGATACTAACAGCGTCAATAGTAGGGATCAAAGTCGGGCAGATCGAGCCAGGTTGGTGCTCAACCCTAGCTCAACCCAAGGTTCCTATACCTCAGGTTGGGAATTCTCAACCCAAGCCCAACTCAAAGCACGCTTGGCCAGGTAGATACATACTAATATTTTTGTTATTATGTTGGTCTATTATATTTCAATCAACATTTTATTTTTTGTATCTATGATTTTATTAATTATATATGTAGTTATTTATTATAAAAAATTTCATTTTTTCTAAACAAACAAGCTAAAATAGATAACAACTACTCATTTAAAAGTCATGTTGTGTAGCACACAATTTATTTGGAAGAGAGACATTTATCATATCTTGTCAGCTTGAATAAATGGAAATGATGTGTACCAATGAGACTAGACAACCTTAGAATTTCTTATGCCTTTGATACAGACAATCCACACTCAATTATAATTTATAAGTAACTTATGTATTGATCGGTTTAGGTTGGGTTAGGCAACCTGAGACCTCGTGAGCCTGACCTAAGTTTTATAACGTTGGTGTTTTGGTGTTTGTATAGCCTAATCCTAAGACCAGAATCGATACATCCTGCTCGAGCCTCACCCAATGTCAAGTCGATCATAGGTTGATCGGGTTGAACCCGCCCAACTTTCAGCCCTAATAGGCAATCCGCGACCACAACGTGCGCCCCATCATATCAACGGGTTGAATCAATGGGTCTAGCTTGTACGGACGAAAATCAGACCGGTACTGTGCAAGCTTTGGTATGATTGAACCCGGTCGGCAAAGGTTGGAAAATGCGTTGTCAAAGAAGCTGATTTCTCTTGCGCACGTACGAAAGATCACGACCATTGATTAGGGAAGGACAGCAACGAACATTCCTGTCCTGAAAATAAGATCTTCCCCCTCATCATTGCGCTGCAGATGTACGAGGACGTTGAAGAAAGAATGCCTGCCATACCGTTTTGCGTAGCAATGGGTCACCAGCGGGTTAACTCGCTAAGCCTGCTTCTAACCAGGTTCAACCATTCAAGGTAAGCGAAATAAGGAAAGGTGAGGCTGGAGCTAAAAAAACGTGGCCCATCTAACTCAATGGGTCGAGCTCAAGTTGAGCCCTACACGACCCGTCCCACCATATAGGTTATGGAGGAGATGGGATAGATGACTCAACCGACTCAGCCCAAAGCCCAAAACCAAAGTAATATGAGGAGAGTGTATTAGACTTAGGCATATTCCGAAGATTCAATTCCCATACATTAGTACTGCTAGGAATTGGTTTACCATAACATTAGAATCCTCTGATGAAGGATTCAAAATCTTATTTTAAGGCAATTGTAGATACTCCACCCTAACTATGCAACTTTTCTTAGATGATATGAGATTATCTAAGAGCTTGGAAAACCCTTGGGAGTATAGCCTAGTTCACCTATAACCTTCAAAAACCACAATAAGGCTTAATAGGCCCAACAAGGTTATGAGTTTCATGTACAATTTTAAGTACAACCATGATGGAGGTGACCGACGTCACCCTCGGACCCCTTAACTCGGACAATGGCCCACCAAGGGCTCATCAAGGACAATGGGACCCCTCATTCAGCATATTCCAATAAGCCCACATGATAGAAGATTTCCCAAGGTCCGTTGTGACCATATGTGCAAAGAACGAAAATAGGCGGCCATGGGATGGCCACCTGAATCTTTGGAAATATGAACAGATGGGAGGAATCTCTCCTCAGATAGCGGTTTGGAAAAACCTGTGGTTGGACAACTATACAATCCCTACTCATTAGTAAAATTGTTATTTCAGCCCCTAAGGGCTGAAATTACCTATTATACCACTTATTTAAGTGAATCCATGATGCCACCTATCCTCCTATTATTCATATCATGCCATATGGCTATGTTTTACCCTTCAAATTTCTATAAATATTTACCAAAATGTCAGCCAATTCTTTATAATTAAATAAAGGTTCGCCCTCTCTTTTCAATAAAACTTTTTGCTAGAAAGCAAACGAGGAGAGGACTCGGGTGTTGCACAGTGCTAAGCAAGTTGGTGCTAGAGAGAGTGAGAGTGAATATAGTAAGAAGATGGAAAGAGAAATTTGTGAGAGTCTGTCTAGCCATTAATCTAAACTCACCAATTCATCCAAGCCATTCAACCTAGTTTATGCAAATATCCAAGCCATCTCAACCGTTCAAGATTAACGGAGTAGAGCTCGCATTCAAGACCTACAGTCATCTTCTCTAAGAGGAATGCCTTAGCTCTCATTTCCTCCTCCCATGTCTCTAAGAGCATCAACGGCAATCTGGCCATTCATTCCCTACTTTCAGCTAAGTGAATCTTGGTCATATGATATGCATTTTTTCGGCCTTTTCAAAACTTAGTGCACAAGAATCCAAGTTCGCATGAAATATAATTTCCTTTTTTTCCATTTATATATTATAGTTATCTACCGTACTATGTAGCTACCAACACCTCGAGTTCACCCTAGGTTGCGACATCATGATCTCCCTAACTGATAACTTGAGTGGAGTACAAGCATATAGTTAGTTCTTTTGATTGCTGAATTTGCATTATTACCTCTTTCTTGTTGTTACCATGCTACGCCTTGAAAATCGGAACCCGAGTGCGGTGACCCTGATCTCAAGTTCCAGAGTATGAACTATTTATTATTATTATTATTTTTTTTCACATTCTCATTCAATTTAACACATGTCCAACCAAACTAATTTAAATTTCCCAAACATCACCATATCATCCAAAACATATGATGAAGTTGTCAATGCAGATCCTCTATGGATGGTAAGAGGTCTTTTTTCGATTTATCTTAAGTGGGAGAAGTGAGGAAATTATTTTCTCCTCTCATAAAGGCCGATGGAGACACATTGTCCACTAGTTTTTAACGATTATAACAAAACATTAATGGTTGAAAACCTTTTTAAAGTCAATTAAAACCTTAAAGTGTTGGGTCCAATAGTAAAATCATCTGTGAGTCCTCAATATAATCAGATCTACCCATAAGCAAGTTCCTAGGTAAACTCAATGGATTTCACGCTTGCTTGACAAAGAATCAATGATTTATTTTGAAATTACCAGCATCACCTACTTTCACTGACCTTGCAATGACCTCGTAAAGTGAGTCAAAGCTTGTTAGTCAAGATTACAACCTTACACATCCCCAGGTTTAAGGATTGATCATCTTTCATATAACAACAAGTCATAAATTACATTAATTATGATCTAGGCTAATGAACCCCTAGACATTAACTTGAACGTGATCCTTCAATGCACCGGTCAAAAGGTTCGATACTAGGATCCTATATTCATGGCACACTCATGTAGGGTAAGGGTGAAGATATGACCCTTACTCTCTTGTAGGGTACTCTCTTGTAGGGTAAGGGTGAAGATATGACCCTTACTCTCATGTAGGATCCTATCTTCACCCTTACTCTCTTGTAGGGTAAGGGTGAAGATATGAAAAAAAGTAAGTCGGCTCCCAATGGTAGGGATCGTTCATCTTGACACTAGTCAATTATGATGTCCACAAATGTGCCTTGAGTATCTATGACATTCATGGCACATTGGTGTATTAAGATCTTGTTAGAGTTTTCTCTTGGAAAACCATCGTATGCCCTAATTCACTAGAATTGTAGATGAGATAGGGTTGATGATTTAGATGACCATGAGTCATCGGGTCAGTGTAATATGCTTCGACTGATATCTAGCATTGCCTTAAGATTTTGTTAATATAGGTTATATGAGGAGTGATTCCTCGAGTCTTTAGGAACTTGAAACTGGACATAGTGACCATTGCCCAAGAAGAGTTATGATCCATAGATCTTATTACCCTCATGTGCCATGACCATCATAGATACTTAGAATATATCCGTGACTATCATTTTATGAGATGTACTGTCATCCTGCATGAAGGGAGTAACTTGGGTTAGGATGGACTGTTAGTGCACTTATTTGCACACATGTTTGTCAATCACATGATTAGTTGTGTCAAGTAGTCAGATGAGTTCTTGGCAAATGAAGACCGATGACACAACTGGATTAGAAGCACCAAAGCCACATTAAAGACAAAGAACTGCTTCTACGATCTTGACCTTGCAAATAGATTATTCCAACCCAAATAGGAAAACCAACGTAGGTCATTTATTCAAAGCCAATTCTGAGTTCATATTTTCTATCCTATTAAGTCTTGGCTTTGAGAAAGATCAAGTTATTGAATGAATCATAGGACAATGAATTAAAACGGGAAAGTTTGTCCTAATTCGGCAAGAGAAGGTGCCACCGAATGACACTTTCGGTAACATCGAACATACCTTCGATACCACCGAAAGTGCCCAAAACGTTCCAGCAGCTTTCAAAGAAAATTCAGTACCACTAACTGAAATTTCGGTACCACCTACAAATTTCAGAGTCACCGAAAGGAGTAAAATTCATCCAGCAACTTGAGGATTTAATTTGGTACTACCGATTGATAATTCGGTACCACCGAAGCAAGTTCGGTGATACCGAAGTTAGCTTCGATAGCACCGTAAACTAGCCATTTTCTATCCGTTGGAACTGTTTTTCTATAAAAGAGGCTTGTAGAAACTTGCAAAAAGTGTGGATTTAGGCATTTTAGAGTCTCTAGGTTGTCCCAAGCTCTAATCTCTCATCTTAGACTCTATCCACATGAGATTCATGTTCTCTTCATTGTGATTCATCACTCATGAGCATTTAAAGCTTTTATTTACGAAGAATATGATATCAAGCCTTCACTAGAGTATTGAGACCAAACCTATAGGTATATCCTTAGTCTCAACCATACTCTAGTGTATCCATCGGTTGAATCCCTTAGAAAATTTACTCATTATCCTAGATAGGAGATTCAATCAAACTCCCATTACCTTGATCACCTTTATAGGTATATCTTATACAAGGTTCTTAATCGTGAAGCTGAGCCAACAGGAAAATCTAAGCTATGCGATCGGGGGAGCACCAAGAAGCTGATTGAAGAACGAGAGCGTAAAGATCAAGCAACCCAAGACGAGCTACAAACGAGGACTCATTCCGACAAGTAAGTGTCATTATTAAGAGTCCAAGTTTAGTCTCTATCCTCGTGTAGGATTGAGGCTAAGAGTTTGCTATCAACAAACTCGCGTAGGTGCCTTGTGTGGGACCTTGGCCGGTGGGCCTAAATGTAGGTGCCTTATGTGGGACCTTTGTTAGTGGGCCTAAACGTAGGTGCCTTGTGTGGGGCCTTGGCCAGTGGGCCGAAATGGAGGTGCCTTGTGTGGGACCTTGGTCGGTGGGCCTAAACGTGGGTTCTACGTGTAGGACTTTTGCTCTTGCCGAGAGCATAAATTGGTGTCTTTAGTGTAGGACTATAAAGGTTATTGGTGAACCTGTTTTAAAACCATTAATAGTGAAATTCAATGCACTTTGGGATTGAGTGTGGATGCCGGGAGTAGAGTAGACATGTAGCCGAACCACTATACATGCCTGTCTTTGGAATGATCATTTGCGCATTTATCATAATTATTTAAGTTTGAATACTTGATTGTTTATGCATGATTAGATGAATGCTTAAGATTGATAGGAAGCACATTCCACACACAAGCTCACATCACTATGCTAATTGTTTTATTTGTATATCTTGACTAGCCTTTGTGATTGGACCCTCTATTGGCTTGGAAGCCTTTAGAGTATATTGCCTTACTTGCGTTAAACTGAATGATTGTTTAAGTTAGGTAATTAGGATTTTTAAATAGGCAAAATATTTGAAAAGTCCTATTCACCCCCTCTAGGACATTGTCTCATATTCATTCTTCAGTATCAACGGTATAAACCGCAATTTCAATTGGTATCAGAGCGATGTTCCTCTGAAAAAGGTCTAACAACCTAGAGGAAGATCTTGACCGAATAAAGAACTATGGGCAAAGGAGAGGGACTATCTGTCTCACAACCACCCATCTTTAATGGAAACAAACTATGCATACTGGAAGGCTAGAATGATATATTTTCTCCAGGCCTTAGATGATGATATTTGGGAGATTGTTGAAAATGGATATACTGCACCAACAGAACAAATTGTTCTTGAGGATGGCACAACAATCACCAAACCAAAACCAAAGACCAAATGGACCCGGTATGAAAAAGAGATGATGATGTGTGAAGCTAAAGCCATAAATGCAATCTGTTGCGGAGCTTCACAAGAAGTATTTCATCAGATAAGTATGTGTGTAAACTCCAAGACAACATGGGAGTTATTAGAAACTACCCATGAAGGAACCAACACGATAAAAATGTCAAGGCTTCAACTCCTTACATCTCAATTCGAACAAATAAAGATGGAAGAAGATGAGACGTTCATGGAGTTTTTCACAAGATTAAATGGTATATGCAACTCCATGGGAGGACTTGGAGAAAGAATTCCGGTACCTAAAATATGTAGGAAAATTCTAAGATCCCTACTAAAACGTTTTACTTCCAAGGTCACTATAATTGAAGAATGTAGAAATATAGAAGAGATGAAGGTAGAAGAACTAGGTTCCCTACAAACCTTTGAATTACACTTCAAACCTTCTATAAAAACCAAGAATAATGCCCTTAAAATTATCAAAGATATAGATATAATAGAGGAAGAAGAAAATGAAGATGAAGATATTGACAAGGAGGTAGCTCTGTTGGCTCAACAGTTCAAAAAAATTCTTCAACAAGAACCGTGGGAGACCATACAATAACAAAGGAGTTCAACTGGACCACAAACGTCAAATAGGTAAAACCTTTAAGAAGTCCAAAGAACTCCAATGTTATAATTGCTAGAAGTATGGACATATATCCACTGAGTGTCCATCTAAGAAATCAAAAGGAAAAGCTATGGAAGCCACATAGGATAACACAAATGAATCCAATTCTGAAAACAGTGAATCCGAAAGTGAAGATGACCAAAAGTCACTAAAAATACTTATGACATCTACACTACAGTCATTCCCAAACTGAAGAACAAAATAAAAGAAAAACATATAAATATGAAAGATGAGAGCCAAATGTGCAGTCTACTGGCTCACATTATATTATCCCCTCAAGAATATTGAAAGCGACCTCAGTGATCCACTTGAGCTGAATCGACATATCTGAGGATCATGCCTCCCATATAAACATTAGAGTCAAATAAAAGGATTGAGCCTGATGATTGGCCAAATTGACATATCTGAGGATTTTTTGCCTCTAAACATTTTGATAATTTCATGTTTAAATCATATCATGAACACATGTGCATATTAGGAAAATTCTGTTACAACAACCTCTGAGTTGCAGGGATACTTCGGTAACACCGAACTTACCTTCGGTACTACCGAAATCAAGCCACGTCAAACTACTTAAAATCCCTCGCTGCTTAGTTGTGTTTAGACTGTCGCTTCTCTCGCTTCTTACCGAGTTTGGCTAAAGGGCTGTACAAACAAAATCAGCAAAATCTAAGGTATTCCCTAGTGTTTTCTCTTTACATCTCAAAAACTAGGATCATTGACCTTAGGTTTGTCTCCTCTCGATAGGTCTTTATCATTCCACTTCATTTCCCTAAATGGAGTCATCACCGTCTAGAGAAAACAGATCCGAGAAGAAGCATGGCAAAGAAGACTCAACAAGAACTAAGCAAAAACTCTGTGTTCCAAAGCGTGGATGATTTTCTAACCAATCGTCTAGACCTTCGTCCTCTTCAAATCCTGACTCTGCAAGTCCCATTGCTACTAGATTTTTAAAGAGAAGGATTGTATGTAAAAGAAGAGTAGATGTGAAATGTCTTGAAAAATTTAAAGTTTAGGAAATTCTTTCACAACAAGGATGGTTGCAAGTTCTGACATTTGGAAGGGCAGTTAACGAAACCTTAGTCCGATCATTCTTGTCTCATTGCACTCTATCTAAGGGTTTCAAAGTTGACCGCGATGGTCAAATAGTTAAAATCACTCCATATCACATTTCAACCCTTATAGGAATTCCTTTGAGCTCCAAACAACCTACTGAATTAAACCTACCCACTGAAGCAAAAAGGGCTGTCTGGACTAAATTCATGTGCAATGGGAAGAATGTACCTTGGCATCATGGTAACGCATTACGGGCCATAAATATGTCTCATGAGTATCGTATACTCCATCTGATTTGTATTTCCAACATCTATCCTATATACGAAAATCATATTGAGCTTACACCATTCATGGTGGAGACCCTATATCACATTGGTAAATGGGAATTGTAGGTGCTATGTTGTAAATCTAGCACCCTGTATTGTCAAATTTTGTTGTGCCAAAACACTTCGGAATGTTTGACTTGTTTTGATAGATGGAATGTTCACCTTCAAGTTCAAATAGATGGAAAGTTCACATTCATTCGAAGATGAGCTTCATGTTATCTACATCAACATTTAGTGTGCTACAATTATGCATGTTCAACTATGAGAACAAGTTGAAGTTTACCAAGTCCAAGTACTCAAGTCCAAGTGCACTATCTCAAGCTCAAGTTCGAGTGCATCACATGCTCAAGCTTAAGTTCAAGCTCAAGTTCAAGCTTAAAGCTCAAGTTCAAGCTCAAATACATTTGATCAAGCTTTAAGTCTCAAGTCACATACTCAAGACATAAGTTCGAGACACAAACTCAAGTATACGAGGTCAAGCTTCATGTGCTTCAAAGTAACCTATCTACCGAAGTGACCGATGTTTCAATTTCAATACTCACATTTAAGGTATATATGACCCTAGAAAGACCATAGGATTAGGTCATTAACATTGCATATTTAATTTGGGTCATAGTACATATTTTAAGCTTTGCTTCGACTAGTCCTGGTCAGTGTTCAACTAGTCCAGGCACTGGCTTGACCAGTCCAAGTTTTTTCTCGACCAGTCCATAATTTTACTCAAAAAATCGGATAAGGTTGTTTGGTCTTCAACCAGTCGAGTACCCTGCTCGAGGCTCGACTCGAACTCCAGCAACGCTAATCTAAATTACTCGACCAGTCGAGCTGGCCACTCGACCAGTCGAGAGTCTGTTTTATCTGATCACACTAGAAAATTTGAAAATTGGTTCTGCTAGAACAAGTCGAGCTGAACCTTAGACCAGTCGAGGGAATCGAATTGCAGCCTATAAATTGAAGACATTTCTCAGATTTTATCATTGATTCCAAGCCAATTCAAGCCACCACTCTGAGAGATTAGTTCCCACTATTGTGAAGCTATTGTGAGGTATTTATAAATCATTTTAATAGCTTTTTGGTTTCTTAATTTCTTGATCTCTTGATTCCATTCTACTTAATATAAAGGAGATTTTGATTTAACCCTTTGTGAGATCCAAGAAATTGAATCCAAGTAGCCTAAGGTTGGATTTAATTTAAAAATTCATCTAGACCTAGAATCCCTTCTTCTGTGAGATTGAACATTGAACATTTTCATCTACAAAGAGGCGGTTCTATCGGCTACATCGAAGACCATTCGTCAGATAAGTATATTTCATTTATTACATTGTGGCTTGTAAGATTGCCAGAAAATCTTTCATTTTTGTTTTGACTAAGATAGCCAGAAAATCTCAGTGTGTAGGGTTTTTAATTGTGATAAGCTCATTGAAAATACAATTGTAAAGGTTTTAAGGTGAAACTTGGAAAACCTTTTTTCTTAGTGAAAGCCGATATCACGTGGGTTGTGGATATTGGGAGTGGAGTAGGGTAGCTGTTTGAGAATAGTTGGTGTACACTCGAACCACTATAATTCTCGGAGTTTGGATGATGATGATGATGACGATGTATGTGATGTGCTAAATGTTGTATTTATTTTCATGTACATGTGGTGAATGTTGTAATAGCCTGATTTATTTCCTTTTCCTCTGTATCAGTTTGAGTTTTTTATACTTACCAACGTTCTAGAAATCAGGTTGTCCTACCATAAGCCATTGGTTTTTGGTGTAAGGTTGTCCTTAGAACAACGTTTGTATCAACCTCTCAATACTTGTGCATTTAAGGTTGTTTTAGATTTTTGCTATTTGTGTTATCTTTTTGCATTTATTTTTTATTTGGCATAGTCCTATTCAACCCCCCCCCCTCTCTAGGACTTGGGGCTCGCCCTTTTCAGGAACCATTGTGCCTGCCTACTTTAATATACGATGAAATAGTTTCAGGATTTGAGTCTAACTCCACAGCAATAACTTTCAGACATTTGCTGTGTAAGTTGGCCCATCAATGTGGGTTCAGGGTGCCTGAAGATGATTTGATATCAGCACCAGAAATCAATTTGCAAAGTATCAGGAAAATGAATCTCTCTTCTATCTATGAAACTGATAATCCAATAGAAGAATTTCCAGATAAGGAAGATGAGACAATACAAGAAGGCCCAGATACTCATCTTCCAACCTCTGCTCCTACAACTTCTACCTCTCAGAATGATACTCTCATACAAATTATGGAGGAACAATCAAGGCTCGATGAGATGATGAAGTCAATGGAAGAAAAGCTTCACTCACTCCAACAGTCCGTGGAACAGATTGCAACACATCTGTCATGCCCCCAAGAAGATACTGTTGATGGACTTTCCTACATTAACTGTGTATCAGGATCATTTTTTTTTTTTTTGGGTTTCTTTCTATGTACTATACTTTACAACTGAACTTGTTTTTAGGTATATTGATGCATCAATCATCCATTTCCTTAATAACTGATTTTTCAAGAAAATTAGAGGACTCCAGCCTTTTTGTTATATAGCTGGAATCTTATTTTGGAGATAAGTTTATCTGAAGCTACATATGCATAACCTATTTCTTGCTGAAATATTTCATCTGCTTCTATTGGTATATCTGAAAAATATGGAACTTCATATGCATACTGTTGAGATTTATTAATCCTTCCATTAATATTTCCAATATATGATTACAACACAACAATGGTTAAAGAAAAAGTCAAGGCTCTTGCAAAAGGAGAACACTCCAGTAGACGAACTAACATTTGTCGTTCTCCTTATTCCAACCCCACAGAAATGGCTATGTCAAACAAAACAATCTTTGATAGATTGATCAGATCCCTACTCGTCGATCCATATGAGATTGATTTCTACTTAGGATCAATTAGGTGAGACAACCTACTGTACTTTGGAGGAGAGGTTCAGTACGACCTCATTAATCAATTCTTAAATTCTTGTCATGACACTCATGATGATCCTCCATCCATCAACATCAACTTCATGAACCAAACCAAGGATGTAAGACCCATATCCTATCCCGTACTATTCCGTTGACTCCCGCGATCCTTCTCGACAAATTCCGGCAACCCGCGACCTATAATCGATGTTTGTGTGTGATTCTAAGACATATCGTGTAGATTCGAGTTAGCTTAATCCGAGACTTGTACTATTGCGACCGCACCGTCGCCACGGTTCCAATGTCGCGTGTTGCATACTGATTCGATACCCAGGTTAGAAGATGTGGGCCCGCATTCAGTTCGAGGAAAAACACCGCGTGTTTGCAATCCCAAGAGAATCTCTACATCTTGTCTCATCAATCAATCAATGCTTTCTTTCTCCTCAAGGCAAGCAACCCCAAAGTCAACTCTCTTCCTCTCTCTCTCTTACACACCCATACATGTCAAGTACAACTATCACCTCACATCTAGCACTCACATCCATCACCTCTCTCTTACAACCATCCCCTCTCTCTCTCTCTTTCTCAACACATTTTCCAAGCAACCAAGCAAAGAAAAAAGTGAACGTCCAAGCTCTTCCATGGAGAGAAAAGTGTGATGTTGTGTGTGGCCCACTTCCTCTTCCAAAATCCTTCATCCTAGCCATTCACATCTCATCATCTTCCATCAAAGAGAAGCACAAGAAGATTGGCGTTCCATCAAACCAAGAAGATCGAACGGTGAGTGCTTTATAAGATAAATTTTCATGTTTTAATGATGGGCCAAGTGAGGCCTACCGATTGATGATATGGATCTCACTTTGGACCTTAGATGTGGCCAATGGCCCACCTTGATTCTCATGATCATTCCATGATGAGGTCATTCTCCATGGACCCCATCACGATGTTTATTTTCCTTGCATGGATAGGGTCATCTAGACCTTGCATTTCGGAGGAGAAAGGATCTCCACCATTGATTTTGATCGGTGGGCCCACATGTAATGAGACCCACTTGATGTATGTTGTAATGTATGGAAGGGAGGGCCCATAGTGTCGGGGTCCCTCCATCACACGTGTCTCTCTCTCTCTCTCTCTCTCTCTCTCTCTCTCTCTCTCTCCTTCCTTTATTTTATGGCACACTTAATGAGTTATGTGATGTCTAAACCGTCCATTAAATAGACCCCATGGCTGTCCAAACCATGTGGGCCCTACCTTATAGATGTTTGGAGAAACACAAATATTAGAGTGATCCAGATCAAGTGGGCTACGTCCACGTGGGACCCACCTTGATGACATATCCATGCTGTCTGTCCAGCGTCCAGGGACGCTGGACGTGGTTGCTGGAGTGTGAACAGTGAGTGGGTGTACTCACATGAAAAGCAAAACATAAACATCAGTTTGATTCCAAGCCCTTTGGGTGGGCCACTCATGTAGGTCCCATCTTGATGTATGAGTCCAATCCACGTTGTCCATCCTATTTCTCATCCGATTTTAGGCGTTAAGCAAAAAAACGAAGCCAATCCGACTATCTGGCGGGCCATAACATAGAAAACAATGTTCTGTTACCGTTGAAATCCACCTAATGTTTCTACACACCGAAATACATTGAATATTGGGCTTGATGGGTTTGTCTTGAGCCCTAAAATCCAACGGCTGGGTCGGATTCCCCTGATGCGGACCCCACCTAGGAAAAACCTTAAAAAAAACATTTTAAAGAAAAAATATATAAAACAACAGCAGCAGACGCTGCTGCTGCTGCTGACAACCAAAGGACACGTTGCAGCGTCTTGCTACGTGGGTGCTGGAGGCAGGGGGTCCCAACCGTGGGCCCCACCGTGATGTGTGTTGTCATCAACACTGTGCATTTGGGTGGGCCCCATTTAGGCAGTGGGTCCCCCTAAAAATCAGCCATATACGAGCTCAGGTGGCCCACGTCACAGGGAACAATGAGATTGAACGTTTATCATTGAAACCCATTTGGGTTTTTCATAGAAGTTTTGGATCATCATGAAATTTGTTTTTCCTTTTCATTCAGGTCTGTGTGACCTTATTAACATTTTGGATGGAAGATAAATGTTATGGTGGCCCCACGTGGGACCCATTGATGTATGTATTGCATCCCAAGCCTCCCCTTGGTCGTGGGACGACTAGTGTACTCACTCTAGCTACTTAGTTGCTGTAGTGGCATCACCAAGTTCTGTGGACCCCACCTATTTCATCCACGCCGTCCATCTATGGGACCCACCATGATGCATGTGTTGCATCCAAACCATCCAACCATTTTGAAAGATAATTTTAAGGCTTGAGACTAAAAATGAGGTAGATTATTAGGTGGACCACACCACAGAAAACAATGGAGAGATGAACGCTTCCCATTAAAGTCCTTTTGGACCACAACAGCCTTGGATCAACTTGATATATGTTTTTCCTCCCAACCAGGTCTGTGTGACCTTATGATCAGATTAGATGGAAAATATATGTTATGGTGGGCCTTGAGAATTTTAATGGTGGAAATCATTATCACCACTGTTATTTGGAGTGCGGTCCAGATAATCTTTCGATACGATTCATTCCTTTGGAAATGCTCTAGAATGATCTGTACATGGGTTATGACCCATTGCAATGTATGTAAGGCCCATTGATTCGGCCCATTTGATTAGGCCCGATGTGATATATGAGGCCCGTTGTTGAGGCCCACCTTAATGTGTATAAGGCTTGTTGTCGAGGCCCATCTTCATATATATAAGGCCCAATATTGAGGCCCATCTTGATGTATTTGTGGCCCGTCCATTGAGGCCCACCTTGATATATATGAGGCCCATGTTATGCGGCCCATTTGATGTATCTAAGGTCCATGGGTTGAGGCCCAATGGGATGTACACAAGTCCATTACAATGTGTGATTCTACCACGGTTTATGTAATGATATTTATGACGGGCTATGCCTTGGGAGCAATGATGGTTTGACGCCGACATTGTAAGTACATTGTTGGTTAAATGTCCGCATTGTAACTCTCCTTAGGGCCCATTGATAGGCCCATACCGGTTGTGTGTAGGCCGTCTAGGCCCATCTTCGTTGTGAGGATAGTTTATCACTTTATAACATGCTTAGTATAATTCTATGACTCATGACATGCGTATCATATGTACGCTTGATATGAGTAGTGACTAATCATAGCATATGTCACTAGGCAGATTATTTATGGGACTCATTGATAGGAGTTACCCACATGAGCGCGTGGTACGCGTGAGATTGCTGCATGACTGTACGGTGTGACTCATGCATGTGTGACTTGATCATTATACGCCCTAGCGACATCAAGGTCACGGCTCCACAGGCACATCGTGGATGGCCGTATCGGATACCAAAAATACTTGGTTCTAGCACTGTGGGCACTTAATATGTCCTTGGGTGAAAGTCCCAGAACCTTTTTGGTACCAGGAAATGCTCCAATGTCTAGACCGAGTAGATACACGAGCGCAGGAGTGCCGAATACCAGTAGGCCGCGTCTCCCACTGTGTCGTGGTAGGTTGGAAGGGGGTGTGGCCTTATCCGCTCGAGTGAGGGTATTGTAAGCTAGACTGAGTTTGACTAGCTTTCAAATGAGTCCACTATCGATAAGCCGGGTAGGTATTGACAGATTACTGGTCAGGCGGATAGTGTGGTCTCTTCCACTTGCTGGGCTGTGCGGTTAGGGAGGCGGCAGTCTCTGTGAAGTGTATTAGACCCCGATGATATCCCAGAGAGAACTGTACTGATATGTGTACTTGATGAGGATTAACGTGCTTACTTACATCTCGCATATGACATTTGGCTACATAGGCCTCGCATTGCATGGTCATGGTATGACCGATAACATTTATGCCTTGCATCACATAGCCTTGGTACGACTGATAGTATTCATAGACTTGCCGCAATTTTCCGCGTTACTCTGATATTGTATACTTGACACTCATCTTGCGCATACACTTACACCACCCTCTAAGCTTTTGTAAGCTTATGCACGACTGTTGTGTGCAGGTGTCATTGGATCGAAGCAGCGCTGAGGCAGGAGCGTGTATCAGATCATTTTGGAGCTTTTTGATCACATTGTAATTCCCTTTCCGCATTGTACTTAAAGTTTTTAATATAGTGGATATGTGGTGGTGTCGTTTTGTGACTTGGTTATGCTTGTGGTTATGCTCCATTACAAAAAAAAAAAATTCATACTGAAAATCCTCCTTGTAGGATCCCAGGATCGAAATCTGGCAAATGGGTGCCGGAAGCCGAGAATGGGGCACTACGGAGGCTGTCGGTGCCGGATTCGGCGGTCGGGAATTTTGTGAGCCCGTTTTTTGAGTTTGGGGCATGACAAAGGAGGTCACTTCGTTGGTGCTGAGTCAACTATTGCACCTCAGAGTAACACAAACTCCCTCAACTGATCGTCCTCTCAATCATCTCAGAGTTTGGGGTGAAATAACTCGAGTATTGTGTAATGGTGCCACAATCCCCCGGAACAAACAAAACTTCCTCCCATCATCGCATTTGGACTCAACCATCGAAGTATTGCATAACATTCTGAGTACAAATGTATACCCATGTGAAGTCTTTGGAGATATGATCTCTCCATTTGTTCTAAATATCCTATATGACATCTTTCAGGGGATTGAAATATGCCTACCAACCCTTATCTTGAAACAATTAATCCTAGTTGTCAAGGGTGTTCATTGTACTAGCCTTCCCTTACCAAGTGGTATCTGCAAACTCTCAAAATTCCTTGGTCTGCCATCTACGCACGATACGGTATATCCTGCCGTGTGCTTTACCAAGGAAACTCTAATTCAACTAAATGGTTTGCAACTACATTTGAGGAGAATCAGGAATGCAGGAGCAGTGAAGAAGTTCAAGACACTCCCATGGCCACTGGTTGGGACTCTTGTCGCACTCCAGTACCTGCACCAAGTCCACTATCAGTCAGCACTGGGCACCTCCTTCGCCAGAACGATCCAATTCGTCAACTTCTTAAAGGGCATTCAAATATAGAAGATCACCTTCGGCAGTGCGAAAATTATCTCTTCGGGATTGAACTATGTCTTGACGCTCTTAAACATATTGGGGAGCACATTACAGAGCTGCTTCTGACTTATCGCCCATATATCCCTCCATATGAGGGTGGATCTTCTAGATGATCATGTCTCTTGTGTTGTTGCTGAATCATAGTACATTTTCTTTTTGGATAATTATGCCCTTAAGGGCTTGTTGATTTTTGGATAATGGATTATTCTACCCAACCTTGGGGTAGTAATTTTTATGCTATATTTATGCTCATGTTGGCTATTCTATTTCATGGTTATATTTCTTCTGACATAGGTTATATCTTTATTCTGGTCACATAATACTTATATATTTCACAACTATTTCATTTTAACTTTATGTGATTTACATGTTCTCTCTCTCTCTCTCTCTCTCTCTATGCTGAATTTCATCATATATTGGCTTGCTTCTTGGTAAATTCTTTGCCAATAACTAACAAAAAGGGGGATAAGAAACCTATCCACCCACCAAAATACTCCATTGTTTTCTGCAGAATACAAGTTGATCAGGGAAGAAACTACGGGGGAGCAACATCTCTATGTTACATATCTAGTCTTATGTTTGAGTTGTAATTTGGTACATGATATGTAATCTTTTATTGTTTTTGGTATGAACTATGATAGTGTCATAGGATAGGTTGTTTTTGTCACGTAATTGACAAAGGGGGAGATTGTTAGTGCACTTATTTGCACACATGTTTGTCAATCACGTAACTAGTTGTATCAAGTAGTCGGATGAGTTCTTGACAAATGAAGATCGATGACACAACTGGATCAGAAGCACCAAAGCCACATTGAAGACAAAGAACTGCTTCTACGATCTTGACCTTACAAATAGATGATATTAACTCAAATAGGTAAACCAACTTAGGTCATCTATTCAAAGTCAATTCTGAGTTCATATTTTCTATCCTATTAAGTCTTGGCTTTGAGAAAGATCAAGTTATTGAGTAAATCATAGGACAATGAATTAAAACAAAAAAGTTTATCCTAGTTCGGCAGGAGAAGGTGCCACCGAATAACACTTTCGGAGGCATCGAACATATCTTCGGTACCACCGAAAGTGCCCAAAACGTTCCAGCAGCTTTCAAAGAAAATTCGGTACCACCGACTGGAATTTCGGTACCACCGACTCCTACCGACGTACAAATTTCTGTGCCACCGAAAGGAGTAAAATTCATCAAGCAACTTGAGGATTTAATTCAATACTACTGATTGATAATTCGGTACAACCGAAGTAAGTTTGGTGATACTGAAGTTAGCTTCAGTAGCAACGTAAAGTAGCTGTTTTCTATCCATTGGAACTGTTTCTCTATAAAAACGGCTTATTGAAACTTGCAAAAAGTGTGGATTTAGGCATTTCAGAGTCCCTGGGTTGTTCCAAGCTCTAATCTCTCATCCTAGACTCTCTAAACATGAGATTCATCTTCTCTTCATTGTGATTCATCACTCATGAACATTCAAAGCTCTTATTTATGAAGAACATGATATCAAGCCTTCATTAGAGTATTGAGACCAAACCTATAGGTATATCCTTAGTCTCAACCATACTCTAGTGTATCCATCGGTTGAATCCCTTAGGAAATTCACTCATTATCCTAGATAGGAGATTCAATCAAACTCCCATTACCTTGATCACCTTTATAGCTATATCTTATACAAGGTTCTTAATCGTGAAGCTGAGCCAACAGGAAAATCTAAGCTATGCGATCGGGGGAGCACCAAGAAGCTAATTGAAGCACGAGAGCACAAAGATCAAGCAACCCAAGACGAGCTACAAACGAGGACTCATTCCGACAAGTAAGTGTCATTATTAAAAGTCCAAAGTTTATTCTCTATTCTCGTGTATGATTGAGGCTAAGAGTTTGCTATCAATAAACTCGTGTAGGTGCCTTGTGTGGGACCTTGGCCAGTGGGCCTAAACGTAGGTGTCTTGTGTGGGACCTTGGCCGGTGGGCCTAAACAGAGGTGTCTTATGTGCGACCTTGGACAGTGGGCCTAAACGTGGGTTCTAGGTGTAGGACCTTTGCTCTTGTAGAGAGCATAAATTGGTGTCTTCAGTGTAGGACTATAAATGTTATTGGTGAACCTATTTTAAAACCATTAATAGTAAAATCCGGTGCACCCTATGATTGAGTGTGGATGCCGGGAGTGGAGTAGGCACATAGCCAAACCACTATACATGCTTGTCTTTGAAATGATCATTTGCGCATTTATCATGATTATTTAAGTTTGAATACTTGATTGTTTATGCATGATTAGATGAATGCTTAAGATTGATAGGAAGTACATTCCACACACAAGCTCACATCACTAGGCTAATTGTTTTATTTGTATATTTTGAATAGCCTTTGTGATTAGACCCTCTCTTAGCTTGGAAGCCTTTAGAGGTATATTGCCTTACTTGCTTTAAACTGAATGACTGTTTAAGTTAGGCAATTATAATTTTTAAATAGGCAAAATATTTGGAAAGTCCTATTCACCCCCCTCTAGGACATTGTCTCATATTTATTCTTCAGTATTAGCGGTATAAACCGCAATTTTATGGACGATCTCCACCATTGAGAGTTGACTTGATGACAGTTATGCCTATGCCCTGACCCTACACAGGAGTATAAGTGTCCATAGACATAAGATCTTGGTATTGAACCTTTGGACAATTGCATTGGAGGATCGAATTCAAGTTAATAACTTAGGGGCTCATTAACCTAGCCATGATTAATATAATCTAGGGCCGAGCTTGCTCTTACATTTCATAATTAAACTCGAGGTGCGTCACACCATGTTACGACCAGTTGGTTACGAATGACCCGATTACATTTGAGTTAGGTCAGGTTGAACTAGGTTGGAGATATGTACAAGTTTGTGTCTTGTTTGCTAGTCGAACTTGTTGACTTTGACCTAACCTAACCTAAACTGATTGCCCCCTTGTACCATATTAGGCGAACACATGCCGACTAATTGATGAATGGACTAGCCTATTTTATAGCCCGGACCTAACCTTTTTTTTATACAAGATCTAGATTGTTCATTCGATGTGCCCCATCATGCACAATATCTGACAATTATACCCTTAAAATCCTATATGATTGAGATTAGGGTTGAGTGTGAGCCTTGGCAATCTGATGGGCTGTTAGGAATAGACTTAGCCCAACCTGATTAATAGATGGGCTTAAATTTTAGGCATGGGCCTTGCCCTCGGGCTTAGTATTCTATCCCAGGCCTAACCAAAATAGTTCAGGTTCAAAATCTAGACGGGACAACCTAGACCATTTATAAGTGGAAATTTGAAGGAAGAAGATACATTAAAGTCTAATAGAACCGAATGATCTTCCATGTGGGGACGAACTAGTGAGGGCAAGGGGCGATTGTGCAGATACGTTAAAGTCTAATAGAACCGAGATCAAGTATCCTGATATGTTTAGATTAGCTGAGTGGACAATCATGGAGATTTGTTCCTCATCGTCAATGTGAGTCTTCATTCGAGCAGTCATGGCAATCCATTATCCAATGTAAGCCAACAACAACTCATCATTTCTCTAGGAGTGGTCAGATATGCCATTTTGTGTGTTGTGTTTAAATTGTACGCAAAACAATTTATAAAATCCTAAGACAACTATTCCTAGGTTATAATATTACAGTAATCGAACGATGTATACCAATCAAGTATGTCACCTCTTAAGAATTTATGGAATAAGCGAATTAGTGCCCAATCATCTCCTACTGTGGTAATTGAGCGATGTTTACCAATCAAGTGCGTCACCTCTCAAGGATTCTTGGAATAGGAAAATCAGTGCCCCATCATTTCCTATTATGGCATCAAGCTCGTCACAAAAGGCTTTTAGGTGAACAGTGGGGCATAATGTACTATCATATCGTTTGGATTTAGGCACTTAAAAATTTGACAGCACCCTAGTATCCAGGAAGGGATATATAAATGTCCTTGAAATTGGTGTATGGGAGATCCACCACATGTTGCTTTTGGAACTCACATCTCATGGCCCTAAGTCGGTCCTCGAAGTGCTCGTGAAGTCAATCAATTTCAGAGGGTAAAAAGGAATGGCTAGTGTCCTTGCAGTGTTTGGTTTACCTCTTTTTTGTAATGGTCGACTTTCTCGACATTCCTATGATATCTAAGGGGGAGACTTTACTAAATGAGAATTATGTTCTAAGAGAGTTGGAAAGAAACCCCAACTGTCACATCCAAAACTCGGAAACTGGGCTTACAGAATTTTCGATCGCCGAATTCGGTGTCGACAGCCTCCGCGGTACCCCATTCTTGACTTCCAGCGCCCATACGCCAGATTCCGATCCTGGGATCCTACAAGGAGGATTTTTTAACGTACATTTATCTCGTAAGAAGCATAACCACAAGTTTACCCAAATCACAAAGGCAACATCATCATCACATATCCACTAATATAACAATTGAATATAGTGCTGAAAGGAAAATACAAATATAAAAAATCGAAGCTCTAGAAGACAACTACACGCTCCAAGCTCAATGCTGCTGCATCCTAACACCACCTGCACGCATCTATCGTGCATAAGCTTATAGAAAGCTTAGAGGGTGGTGTAAGTATGTGCGCAAGATAAGTGCCAAGCACACAAATATCAGCGTAAGCGGAATACTGGCAAGACAGTCATTCAATATCAAGTATGCAATGCAGATTGGCTACGCAATGCGGAGTCATAGTGAGCCAAATATCAGATATCGAGGATGCAATACAATATGCAATTCTGAAGAGCCACGAATACCATCAGCCTCATTTAGGCCATATAAATGCAAAAACATAGCAACGCAAAAGCCTGCCATAGATGTAATACAATATGTAGATCCTGGAGAGTCCACAATACCATCAACCTTATTCAAGCTATGCAAAACAGAAGCATAATAAACCAGATGCTATGTGCTGAGGATGCAATGAAATATTCGGTGTGAATGAAATGACCAAGCTAGAATGTGAAGTCGGGATGATAGTACGTAGTATCGCAAGCTGTGGGGTCCATCACAAGGGACTTCTATCCAAACCAGTCCCATACCTAAATTTGGATAGCTAGACTCAATATGGTAAACTACTGATCTCAGGTTGGTCGCGCGCCCCAACCGAAATCCTGGCCATTGCGAAGGCACACATAACAATTAGTTGCGCACCACCAGCCCGAGTGGATAGTGAATGAATGAATGAATGAGTAAAATGATGAGTATACAACTGCTCAATAAGTCCACATATTAGTACTGTACATCTCTGGGATTATCACTGGGGTCTAGTACACTTTAGCCAGCTTGTCGCCCCTATTCGAGCACACGACTGAGTAAGTGGAAGAGACCTTACTATCCACTTGCCAATATCGGGCCCGACTCGTCGATAGCGGACCCATTTCTCAAGCTGGTCAAACTCAACCTTGATATTGCTCCCTCACTCAGGCGGGTAAGGTCACACCCCCTCCCAACCGACCACGACACAGTGGGAGACGCGGCCTACTGGTATACGGCCCTCATGCGCTCATATATATCTACTCGGTTTAGACGTTGGGGCGTCATCTGGTACCAAGAGGGTTTAGGGACTTTCACTCAGGGATATCTATAGCACCCCATATAGAAAAAAATTTCTGGTGTCCCATCTGACCATTCACGACATGCTAGTGGAGGTCATGACCCTGATTTCGTTAGGGCGTACGGTGGTCATATCATAAAATGCAAGATGCATGAGTCATATCATCCAGTCATGCATCAAACCTGCGCGTACTGCGCGCTCATGTCGGACAACTTCGTCTCTCAGGGAGTCCCGTAATAATCCGCCCAATGGCATGTGCTATGATCAATCACTCCTTATAACAAGCATACATATGACGCGTATGGGCATAAATCGTGGAGCTATACTAAACATGTTATATGATGATGATGTACTTTCCTCATATCAAGGTTGGGCCTAGACGACCTACTCATATCAAGAATGGGCCTAACAAGGCCTAAAGGAAGGTCACAATGTGGACATTTAACCATCATTGCCTATCAATGTGGACATTCAACAAACATTGCTCCCAAGGAGTGACCCTTATAGGGCCAAACATATAGTGGGGCACATGGCCTCACATAAGGGTTTCACATATAACATAATGGGTCTCACATATCACAATGGGCAGCATCACATGGGCCTCATATACATCAAGTGGGCCGCATCGCATGGGCCACATATACATAACATCGGGCCTCATCATATGGGCCTCATCACATCACAATTAGGTCACATTACATGGGTCTTCCATATCACAATGGGCCACATCTCATGAACCTCTTACATTGCAATGGGCCGCATCTCATGGGCCTCATATACATCGCAATGGGCCTCTCACATGGGCTTAATATACATCACAATGGCCGCTCACTTGGGCCTAATATACATCACAATGGGCCTCTCACAAGGGCCTAATATACATCACAATGAGCCTCAATCACGGGCCGAATACACATCACAACGGGCCGCAGTACATGGGCCTCAACAATGGGCCTCATATACATCGCAATGGGCCTCTCACACTGGCCTAATATACATCACAATGGCCGCTCACTCAGGCCTAATATACATCACAATGGGCCTCTCACACGGGCCTAGTATACATCACAATGGGCCGCATTACATGGGCCTCACATACATCGCAATGAGCCTCTCACACGGGCCTAATATACATCACAATGGCCGCTCACTCGGGCCTAATATACATCACAATGGGCCTCTCACACGGGCCTAATATACATCACAATGGGCCTCGAACGCGGGCCGAATACACATCACAACGGGCTGCATTACATGGGCCTCATATACATCGCAATGGGCCTCTCACATGAGCCTAATATACATCACAATGGCCGCTCACTCGGGCCTAATATACATCACAATGGGCCTCTCACATGGGCCTAATATACATCACAATGGCCGCTTACTCGGGCCTAATATACATCACAACGGGCCTCTCACACGAGCCTAATATACATCACAATGGGCCTCAAACACGGGCCGAATACACATCACAACGGGCCACATTACATGAGCCTCAATAATGGGCCTCATATACATCAAGTGGGTCGCATCACATGGCCGTCAATAATGGGCCTCATATACATCAAGTGGGTTGCATCACATGACCCTCGACAATGGGCCTCATATACATCAAGTGGGCCGCATCACATGGGCCTCACAAGGCAGTCCATGGTGGGCACTCAATCATCACTATCCCGTAGTGAGGTCTACATGGGTTTGGGCCTGCCTCTCGATGAGGCCCACAGCCCTTAAAATATCTAAAAAAAAATGGATGGACAACGTGGGTACAGCACGCGCATCATGGTGGGCCTCACAAGGCAGCCCCAACATGGGACGCCCAACCCAAACAACCCAAACTGTTCCCTGCAGTAAGTCCACCTGAAATTTGGATCAGCTACTCATGATCTGGGCCCATACGACAGAGTGGGTCCTAGGAAAATGATAGAGGGTGTGGGGGAGCCCCACACCTCACTAGTGGGTCCAACATGAATATACAATATATATATATATATATATATATATATATATATATATATATATATATATATCTATATATATATATAAACACGGTGGGCCTGTGGCTGGACGTCCAGCCCATCTGCACGCTGGGCTGCTGGACGTCCAGTAACTGGACAACCTGGATGAAAATACATGCATCATGGTGTAGGGGAGGTCCCACACATCATCACTGGGCCCCACTACAGATGGAGTGGGCCTGGATATAATACAAGCATGGTGGGACAGCCGCTGGACGATCAGTCCAGCAACGTTCCTGCTCTGCTGGGCGTCCAAATAGCTGGACGACCTGGATAAAATACTTATAAATGGTGGGCCCCACTCGTTGACGGTCCATTAGAGGGAGGGACCTGTTTAGGTGGGCCACACAACGAATGATTGGAGAGGATAAACAGGTACATCATGGTAGGTCCAGCAAGTTGCTGGCACACAGTCCATCTACGGTGGATCTGCCCAAAGTTTGGGCCAGCCACGTGGGCTCTGAGGGTCAAGTATTACAGTGGGTCCCACTTGGGTGTGGGTTGCCCAGGAGGTGGGCCGACCCTATAAATCCACCCAAACTAGTGGGCCTAGGTGATTAAAACACATACATTGCAGCTGGACCTGCTGCTGCTGGACAGATCCCTGCTACTGGGCCTGTCCAAACCTTGGGCCCAGTCCGAAAATGATATCTCTAGATGGACGGTGTGCATGCATCACACCTACAGCAACGTGGGGTCCACGTGGTGGCCCACCAGCTTGGGTACAGGCTAATATTTGTGTTGTCTCCTTCGTCCAAGCCCGCCCAGATGGACAGGCAGCATGGATCATCAAGGTGGGGCCCGCTGGATAGGCACGTGGATACATTGTAGTGGGCCGTTTGGCCGTGGACGGTGTGGATGTGCATCAAGGTGGGGTCCACGCGTCAGTCGGCCACCCCACCACAAAAGATCAGGCTGATATTGGTGTTTCCCTTACATCCAGCAGGTGGGCCTGGAGGTGCAAAAGCACTGCACGTCCCTGCTACTGCTATGGTGCGGCCCTCGGGTTTTGGATCTGGGCCATGCAGATGGACGGTGAGGATAGAGAACACATACATTGAGGTGGGGTCCACGTCAGCGTGGCCTACCAGCTTTTAAATCAAAGCTAATATTTGAGTTTTCCCCTACGTCAGGCTTGCTGCTCCGGGCGAGCAACTGATGGACGGTGGATATATTGCATACATCAAGGTGGGGTCCATGCATGTGGCCCACCAGCTACCAGGTCAAGCAGATACTGTGTTTTCCCTTCAATCATATGGTCAGTAGCAAGGTGGGCCACTGCTGCTGGACAATGGGCGTCCCACTACTGGGCAGCGTGTGGCCCACTGGATGGACGGCGTGGATAAATCAAGCACACATCACAGTGGGGTCCACACGGCTGGAGATCAAGCCGATATTGGTGTTTTCCCCACCGTCCAAGCCTACCCAAAATGACAGCAAGGTGGCCTTGGACGGTCCAGCAAGGCTGTCCCATTTGTGGACAGCGTGGATCTCATATATACACCCATGGTGGGCCATCAATCTATGAGAGAGAGAGAGAGAAGCACCCGCCTTACTCTTCTTCTTCTACCCTTGGGTTCTCAAGCCTTCTAGGATCCCTTTCAATGGTAGAGATGGGCTTCTAAGGGTTGTATTAGGAGGGATTTAAAGGTAAGAGGGCTGGAAAATGGAGCTTGCTTGGACGTCCATGGCTAGCAATGGAAATGAAGAAGAAGAAGAAGAAGAGAGAGAGAGAGAGAGAGGTTGTAAGGGAGAGGGATGGGTGTGATGGGTGTACTTGACTTGGGGGGTATAGGTTGTTTGACTTTGGGGAAAAGAGAGGTATGGGTGAGTGATGGGTTGTACTTGATTTGATTGATGTGATAGATTGTATAGAGATTCTATCGAAATTTGCAACACAGTGCATTTTCCTCAAGATGAACCCGGACCCGCAACTCCTGGCCTGGGTATCGCATCGGCGTGCGAGGCGCGATGTTGGAATCGCGGCGACGGCGCGGTCGCAAGGGTACAAGTCTCGGGTCGAGTCGACTCAGATATACGGGATGCGACCTAGGATAGTGCGCAAATGCTGATTACAGGTCGCGGGTTGCCGGAATTCGATCGGGAGGACCGCGGGAGTTTAAGGAATGGTACGGACTAGGATACGGGCCTTACACTGACTGTGGGGTGAGGTTGGCTACTAAGATATACACGATTGAAAAATAGAGCTTGATATTAACTGAAATGTAAATTTCGTACTTGATTGGAAACTAAATGCAGAGGTTACTCTAACTGAAATTAAAAGGAGCTCTTGTTAAGGGTATATGTCATGCCCCAAAATCCGGGTACCCGAGTAAGGTTACTCAAGACTCAGATCTCAAGCATGTGAATTATATTATTTGGATATTAACAAAACATACACAATCATTCAAATCCAAATATAATCAACATTAACATAAATAAAAGTTCCACTGAAATAAACTCCAAATTAATGTTCACTAATCCATAGTTTTTATAACATTAAAAATTACAAATTAAACTAAGCCTTGTGCATTGAAAGAAACTAATGATAGAAATCAAATTAAGCCTAATGCATTAAAATAAACTAGAAGTAAAGGCTTGCACTCTCGTAGTATTCTAACTTGGCACCTGAAAAAGATATTCAGAGTGGGGTGAGCATAATAGCTCAATAGGATCATTTCATACTCAGATTTTGAAATTTCTAACTTTACTTCTGAAATACATAAACACAACATATACGTGAATTATAAAGTATCAATCAAGACACATTCTAAGATCATATGAATACTATGAATGTTATGAATACTTATGAACAATGACTTTAAATAAGTAAAATTCATTTTTTAATCTTTTAGGAGTAATCCAAGGCAACACACCCATGTTGTGAATATTTTAGGGATAACATAAGGCAGAGTACCTTTAATCTTTCAGGAAAAATCCAAGGCAAAGCACCTGTGATCTTTTAGGAAAAATTCAAGGCAGAGCACCCTTAATCTTTTAGAGAAAACCCAAGACAATGCACATTTAATCTTTTAGGGAAAACTAAGTGAGAGTACCTTTGATCTTTTAGAGAAAACCTAAGGCAAGTACTTTTGATCTTTTAGGGAAAATCCAAGTTAGAGCACCTTTGTTTTCATCCCCATATCTCATTAATCATACTAAGAAAGCAATATACACAAGTCATATAATCTATAATCGATTCAAACATAACGTAAACATGTACACAATAACAATATCGCATCTAGGACTTAACTTAATATAAGTGGTAAACTTTCAAAAAGTAATATGCACTCAAGGTTTAGTTATAAAATCACCATGCTAGAGTATAAATCAAAATCAATTAATCTTCACATTATATGAAAAATTAAAATTAAATGCAAAATAATTATATAAACTTATAATTTACAAAGAATGGGAGGATCATCTACCTGGTTTTGGTACAAAAAGGTCTGGATTACTGCTGGATCCTATATATATTCGAATAGGATTTGATTTAACCCGAACTTAGTTTGACTCGGTTCGACTCAATGTGACTTGGTGTGACTTAGTTGGGTTTCACGCGATTTGGTGAGATTTCATAGTGAAATCACCCTCACTAGTTGTACAACTCTACTTTTAGCGGTTTTGATCTATTAGACCAAAACCTGACTAAATTAGCCCATTAACTCACTGAGTCGACTTAGTGAGTAACAAAAATTTGCAATACAACTATGTTTATTTCAAATCAAAGAACTAGAAGGGACACTTACCTCTTAAATGAAGCCGATGGGGTCAGACTCACCCTGGAAGTTTCAACAAGTCGACTCAATCACTGAACCTCTCATTCTCTCTCATTTCTTTTTTCCTTTCTCCTTCCTCTTTCCTTCTGTTTTTCTCCTCTCTTATCCTCTGCTTTCTTCCCTCTAACCACATCTAGCAATGGGCATTGGAATCCAACAATGCAATAAGTATTTTATCCACACTCCCTCTTAGAGCTATACATGAGTCAAGTTAGCTCAGTCAGCTTGCTCAACCGAACTGGGAAAAGCTCAACTCGACTCATTCAAAAATGGATTTAGATTAAGTTGAGTTGGTTTTTGGAGCTCAAAAAAATTTCGAGTCGAGTTCGAGCTTACCCAAGCTCGAATCGACTTGGCTCAAACCCCGACTCGAATCGACTCGGATCGAATCGGCTCGATGACTCGGTCATTTTAATCTTGATGAGAGGGCTACAATCTCGATCCAATTGTGTTTAGTGGTGAACCTTCTCTACAATATCCTAGATCAAAAGACCACCATAGGAGTATGGACGAAACTTGATAATTTGTACGTGAAAAAAATTCTTAAGCAGTCGATTGTATCTTAAGCAATAATTCTACAATTTTAAGACGACAAAGGTATCTAATATCAATGAACATATGATCATGTTTAACGAATTGCTCTATAAACTGATGAATGCGGATGTTAAGATCGGAGATGAAAATCAACTATTATATTGAATTTGTTTCCACCATCCTACGAGAATCTCGTAGACACTCTGATCCAAGGTAGGGATACTATTGATGTTGAAACTATCATCTCGACTCAACCCTTCATGAGAAGTAGTTGAGAAGAAAAGACAGTGGCGATGGTACCTCTACAGATGCGTTGGTTGTCAGGTGAAAGAATTCTAAATGGGATAAAGAGAATTTCTGATATATATCCAAATCGAAAGGGAATGACAAAATGAAGTGTTATAATTGTGGCATGAAATGACACATGAAAATGATTGTCGGAATACTAAAGCTCAAAAGAGAGAAAAATATGATAAAACACTGAAGGAAGCCAACATAGTGAAATCCAGTGAGGAAGTAGATGGTGGTGATGTTCTTGCCGTATCCAAATTCGAGTATCTCAGTAACGAGTGAGTTTTGGATACAGGAGCCTCATACCACATGACTTTTCAGCAAGATTAGTTCACCGGTTACATTGAGTGAGATGGTGGACAAGTGTTTATGGGTAATGACATTGCTTATAAAGTTGTTGGAATTGGTTCGGTGAACATATGTTGAGTGTGAAATATTGCATATTTCCCCTATTTATACCTTGATTTTGTAAACATGATAGTGCTTAATTGATTTAATTATGCATGTTTTCATGTGTGAGGTGATTTCAAGAGCTTAAGGTGAAATTGATGTCAAAAGGAAGATTTATGCTCAAAAGATTACTGAATGAAGATTTAAAGATTTGAAAGTCATTAATGAAGAATTTACATTCCAAAAATTCAAGAAAATTAAGTGAAGAATGAAGAGAATCAAAGATTTGAAGTGAAGAAAAGGATCCTGAAATTATCCTGAAAACAAACATATTCCTAAAATTATCCTGAAAAAGCATATTCTGAAACTCTGAGTTTATTTTGGGAAACTGCACAGAGTGCGTAAATTTGAGGCGGTTTAAACTTCGAGTCTATTTTGAAAAACTGTGCAAAGTGTGTAAATTTAAGGCGGTTTCTAGATTTTTCCAACTCGGTGCGAAAGTTGGAGTTCTTCAACTATAAATAAGACTCCCTAGGATACTCCAAAGCATCTTCTACGGTTTGGAAATGTCTAAAGGAACATACACAAGGGTGAAGCAGCCACCAAAGAGTTTTTCTTCTTCCCTAGTTTATGTTTCATGCTTTGTTTAAGAGATTTGGTTTTAATCATGTTTATGGTTGGCTAAACCTCTTAGTTATGGTTAAGAAGTGAAGCTTGTAGCGTGTTTGAATGTTTATTTTGCTTTGATTCTTGTTCTTATTGAAACTTCATTGATTTCTAGTTTGATATTAAGGAAATATTTTTAGTTTTCTATGATTTATTGTGACTCAAATTATAATAGATGTTGTGATAGCTTTAGATATTTTCTTTTCCTGTTTTGAGATAGTGAGATTGGTAAATCCCGTTGTTCACCATCATCTCTTGGGCATGGTAGGGTGATGGAATCCCTTCCAATCATCATAATTCCCCTCTATTGAGAATTAGGTCAATGAAAAGTTCGGATTTGATTTAAATTTCTTTATCTTCCAATTGGATAGGATAAGACTCTAATTCCAATTGTGTTCCTTGAATCAAGTAAGGTAGCTTCTTGATAACTACAAGCGGATCCTTGACACTCTAGTTTCCATCTTTAAATTTATAAGTTTTAATCAACATTATTCACCATTACTCTCAATTACTCAGATTTCAATTTAGATTTTTTATTTTTTATTTTATTTTATTTTATTTTTAAGTTCTAGTTCTAGTTATTTTCAAAATACGTACAAGTTTAATCCTGTGGATTCGACCTCGGTCTTACTGAGTTATTACTACATTGCGACCCTACACTTGGGGTTGTGAACAACATCAAGATGTTCGATGGGGTGGAGTGTATCCTGACGTATGTGAGACACATTCCTAGCTTCAGGAAGAATCTGATCTCTCTTGGAGCATTAAAGGCACTTGGGTGCAAGTTTATTGGTTTTGATTAGGTCCTTAAATTTTTTAAAGGGGCACTCATAATGATGAAAGCACGACAGAATAACAATATTTATAAGTTGATAGAGAATACCGTATCGGGTGGAACTATAACGTTTGTAGCGGAGTCTATATTGACACGTTTGTGGCATGCACGCCTGGGCTACATGAGCGAGCATGATATAAATGTACTTTTTGATCATAGCTTAATTCCTATTTTTAAAAGTGTTGTTTATATATATATATATATATATATATATATATATATATATATATATAGTAAACAATCTCAGCTAACTTTTAAGATTGGAAAGCATGTATGTAAAGGAGTGTTTGAGTATGTGCATTCAAATGTATGGGGTTTGTTGCCCGTTGTTCTACTAGGGGTCATCATTTTTTGTCTCATTCATAGATGACCAATCTAGGAAAGCGTAGGTTTATTTTCTGAAAAATAAATCCATTGTATTCGCCATATTCAAGGTGCGCAAGACAATAGTTGAGAACTAGGTATGACAGAAACTGAAGGTTCTAAGGACAAATAACGGATGTGAATTCACTTTAAAGGAATTCAATCAGTTTTATAAAGATGGGGGGATTATAAGGCATAATACAGTTAGACACACAACCGAACAAAATATTGTAGTGGAACGTATGAATCAGACTCTCTTGGAGAAAGCCCAAAGCATGTTGAGTAATATTAGATTGCGTAAAGAGCTTTGGACTAAGGCCATGAATACGGCTTGTTATCTGGTGAATAGGTCCCCGTTTACACTGGTAGATTGTAAAATTATAGAAGAAGTGTGGAGTGATCATGATGTTAACTACTCAGGGTTGTGTGTATTTGGTTGCAATACTTACTCTCATATACCGTCAGTTGAGAGAGATAAGCTAGATCGAAGAGTGAAGAAACTCACCTTTGTGGACTATGGTGATGGTGTGAAAGGGAATAAGCTATACGACGGGGTCACTAGAAAAATTGCTTTGAGTCACGACATCAGGTTTGATGATGATTCTTTTTTCCGTAAAGACGAAAGCAAGAAACTAAAAAAATCATCAATGATTGACGTTGAAATCGAAAGGGGAGAGACATAGTTTGAAGCTGAGCTGCAGATAGATGTACAGGAGAAGGTGGAGCAGTCATCTCTTAGAAGAAATCTACTGAGAGATCACAAATTACCGGTTAGATATAGAGATGACTTGAATATTGCATTTTCCCTGATTATAGATGAGAGAGATCTGTCTACCTTTTAAGAAGCATTATATGGCTATGATGCTGAGAAGTGGTGTCGGTTATGCATGATAAGATGGACTCTCTGCATAAGAATGAGATATGGGAGCAGGTGGAGCTTCTAGTGGGGTGTAAATTGATTGGTTATAAGTGGATTTACAAGAAGTAGGATAAATACAAGGCGAGACTGGTCATGCAATGATATGCGTAGAAGGAGTATGTCGACTTCAGTGAGATTTTTACGTCCGTGGTCAAGAAGGTGTCTATCAAATTTGTATTGGTACTAGTTGCCCAATACAACCTATAATTGGAATAAATGGATGTGAAGATTGTTTTCCTACATGGGGAGTTGGAGGAGCATATTTACATGAAGTAACTAGGCAGGTTCAAAGTACAAGATGCTAAGAATAAAGTTTGCAGGTTAAGGATGTCATTATATGGGCTGAAACAGTCGCCTAGGCAGTGGTACAAAAGGTTTGATACTTTCATGATGGCTTAGTGATTTACCAGAAGTGAGTATAATCATTGTGTCTAGTGAGTATGATCATTGTGTCTATTACAAGACACTAGATGATGGATAATTCATTATACTGGTATTATACGTAAATGGCATGCTTATCGCCAGCCATAACATGTTTGAGTTCGATACGTTGAAAACTCAGTTATCAGGGACATTTGAAATGAAAGATCTGGGGTTTGCAAAGAAGATTCTCGGTATAGATATTCATAGAGACAGACAGAGAAGCAGGCTACGGTTATCACAGGTAGAATACCTTAAGAAGATATTGGTTAAGTTTGGTATGGATAAGGAAAAATCAGTTAGCACACCTCATGCTGCTCACGTTAGGCTTTCTTCATAACAATGTCCTACTACATACGAAGAAAAGCAAGTGATGCCTTATGTGCCCTATTCGAGTGTCATTGATTGTTTCATGTATGCCATGGTTTCTACAAGACCCGTTATTTCATATGCAGTGGGTGTTTTGAACAGATACATGACAAACGCTAGCAAGCAACACTGGGAGGTAGTGAAATGGTTACTTCGGTATATACGAGGTACGGTGGATTATGTCTTGACATTTGAAAAGTTAGGGAACTATTTGATAAGCTATATGAATGTCGATTACGCGGATAACATGAATAATAGAAGGTCGACTTCCAGCTACTCATTTGTTCTAAAGGGCAGTGCGATCAGTTGGATATCAAAGCTTCAGTCTATGGTGACTCTTTCCACAATCGAAGTAAAGTATATGGCAGTAACAGAGGCATTAAAAGAAGGTGTTTAGTTTAGAGGATTGATAAATCAACTTGGGCTTTAGCAGTAGGCTATGCTGGTTAATTGAGATAGTGAAAGTGCAATTAATTTGACTAAAAACTCAGTGTACCACTCACATACTAAACATATTGATGTTCGTCATCATTTTATTTGATAGGTACTTGAGGAAGGCGACGTGACTGTAACACCCCGTACTTTCGGTACTCGGGTGCTACCGAGTAACCCTACTTAGTATAAGTGCAAACCTAGCTTAAGAGAACGTTCACATGCATTCCAGTCAAAATCCGATCGTTGAAAGCGGTTCCCATTCGTATATCAGGCTATCCATATGTTATTCTTCGAGATGGACCGTCACAACATTAGAAAGATCTATTCTTAGGATTTTAATTTCATTGATACATAAATTTAACCAACCATTAGGGTTACCATTGTAAGGCCCATCATTCAAAAATGCAATCAGATTATTCTAGTCCATATTCAATCCACGTAGCACACCTAAACGCCCGTTAGGATCCTAGGACCATTATAGCCAAATATTAGTCTATCCAACCATCAGATCATTTGAGTAAAAGATTGAGAATTGTTAATGTGACATTCGTGTGGGATGGCCCACATAACAGTCAACCAATGAGTGTCTTAATCATCCAAACAAACCCCTAGTGCCCTTTTGACCATTGATACTCGAATCGGGATCAATCCAACCATAGGATTTATACAGGTCAACAATTTGAAACCAATAAGACTATGGGATTTCAAAGACTTGTAATTAGCTACTAGGGATTATAATTAAATCATTTGTGGCCCACTTATTCACATGATCCACCTTAAAATATGACCTTAAGCTTAAAAATCTAAATTATTAAACTACCAAAAGAAATCCGACCGTCGAATTAACTTGAATAAACAAAATAGCTCAAATTGATTGGGTATGGCCCACCTAAGTTATGGATCTACCTCATAGTTAGATTAGTGGCCCATCTTAAATTATTTAGGATGATGGACACGCTAGATTTCACATAAACATCTTGGTGGACCACTAACAATTTGTGTGGAGGTAATCCATCCTTTGACTGACACTTGAAGTCTAATCTATAAGGTTGTCATGGAGGTTCATAGACTAAGTACCTTTACGGCCGTTGATATCAAACTAGGAGGCCATTTGATCGTCAGATCAATGAGAACCCATAATTTAGGGGTGAAATCTGCATGTATGGCCCACCTAAACCTTGGATCTGCCTCACCTTCGACCAAATGTCCTAACGGGACCCAAGAAACTCGATGAACGAAGTGGATTTCACCAGAACATCACGGTGGACCCCACACAAATGTTGCATGTGCACCAGGAGTGGTGCACCAGTCCAAGAAACCCGGTCAAGCTAGGTTGACCCGAGAATTTCCAAAGAAGGAAATTCTCTTCTTCACCTTCGGTTTCTCACCAGTGCCGAACGTAGGGCATTCGTTTGAAATGTGGCCCACCTCATGTGATCGGGAGGGTCCTCTTCCTAGATCTGATCCGTCCATCGTGTGCGCAACATAGGTCCAACCAAAACCTATCCCTTTCCATGTGTTGGCGCACGTGTGCATGCACACCATCTTCGACCCAAACAAGACCTACAAGCACAAAGGTTTCCAGAAACGGAAACCTGCTGTGTTGCCAGCTTGGAGATCCGTGTAACATCCCATCTCTGCATCTCCACCATTCAAACCAGGGAAATCCTAACCGTCCATTCATAAGAAGCTAGTTTAGGGCTCCCTCAAATACCAGGGAAAGAAACCAGCAACCAGTTTCTTTACCTTACCACCTATACTTGGAGCAGTTGCAAACTAGAGCAATCCTGGCCGTTTGATTCTGATCCTACAGCTTAGGAGAGCTAGGGTTTTCTATAAGAAACAGGGGATCGAGCTGCAGCAGTCTTCATAGTGGCTGAGCTTGAAAACCCACCGTAAGCTCTAAATGTCCAAACCGCCGGTCCAGCCTCCTCCAAACTTCAATGAAACTTGTCTACAAGCTTTCTAGGACCTATACAGACTGTCCTTAAGGACTGGATCGGAGGAAGAAGCCGGGAAGCCAGAAACTCCATTAATGGCAGCCGTCTCCTTCACCACTATTCTACTGCACCAAGCATTTGGATTGAGTTGGATCTTGCTAGGCAAGCCAGGACTGAGTCCAGAGCTCCATGAAGCTCTGAGGAGAAAGAAAGAAACTGGAAGAAGAAGAAGGAAAGAAGAAGAAAGAAGGGAGGACGAGAAAACAGACTCAATCTGGTGCTGCACTACTTACTGTAGCAGGCAACTCGGGCCGATTTCAGACCAAGTTGGGTCCGGTCCAGGCCAGCAATCTGTCCAGGGTATCCCAGGAAAATGAGGAGGAAGAAAATAGAAAGAAGGAGAGATGAAGGAGAGTGGGTGTTGTCCATGCATGTGTTGCTGACGAGCCCAAACCGAGTTGGGCTTGGTTCAGTCCAGCTCACCCAAAGGAAAGAAAGAAATAAAAGAAAGGAAGAGAGAGGAAACGGTAAGTGAGAGGGAGAGAGACGAGAATGATGGGTGGGTAGAGTAGCTGCCAAGTTGACTCGACTCAGCTCAACTGAAGTCGAGAACGTCTAGTTTAGTTCAGTCCAGACTTTTGGGGAAGTCTAGGGAGAAAAGAGAGAGCAAAAGAAAAGAAGATTAAGAAGAGAAGGTGGAGGGAGAGTCGCTGAGTTGACTCGATTTGAGATCAAGTTAACTCGATGTTGACTCATTGTGCTTGAACCGGGGCAAGTTGTTGGCTGAGTTTTGGGCATGGTAACACCGTTGGTCACGCCAGAGGAGAAGAGAGAGAGGGAGCTTGGGTCATGGGTTGTTATCGGGTCATGTAGACTCAACACATTGAGTCTGATTTGGGTTTGGGTCACCAGTTAGGTAGCTGGATGATTAGGGAAGAGAGAAGAAGGGAAAGAAGAGTGTGGAGGTGAGTTGTTGTTGAGTTTGGATCAAATCAAAAGGCGAGGTTCATCTCCAAGCCACATTAAAGCACACCAACTCGAGTTGTTGGACCGACTAACATAAGTCAACTTCTCTCCTCAAAGCAGATTATTTTGGTTTATTATTATCATTTGTATTACCATGAGTATTGCGACTACTAAGCATGATTAACTGTAAGCTAATTTCTCATATCGATCTTAAACATTAGTCTTTTATCTACTATTCTTAGATATTATCATTGACAATAGACTGTACCAGTTATCACCATCATAATGATTATGATTTTCATATTAGCTAATATTAATTGTATCATTAAATGTTAATAATTATAAGGTAATTATTAAATTAACATTTTAATTAATTGTACACCAGCTAAAATCTAAACCTTAGGTTAAGACCTTAACCCTAAATAGTGTGTAAAGCTTGGATCTAACTGTACAACTTTACAATTTATGGTAGGATTTGATTCTAAAGGAACACACATTCCCTAACAATGCTAGTACGCGATTCAAACTATAAGGTGATGATTTCTTCCCCTTAAGCTTTCCATTTCCAAATTGGTTAAGTAATAGTCTTTATCAGAATCACACATGTTATCTTATAGGATGTGATCTCTTACATTAGTCATAAACTCTTAAGACATGACTTATATTTGATTTATGATTGTATGCAATAGTTATTTACATGATGACTTCCATTTAAATTTCAATCCATGATCTTCGCAATTATTATGTATCAAGTGCTTCACATACATCTGACATGCTATATCTATATGCTTTCACATGAATTGTTATAAGTCGCTTATGAATCTCTATTCACTACACTTACTAGTCGGTAATTCCCTCTTGTGTACGTAAACCCATACTTAGGATATAACAAGATGGGTTGTGGTAAGAAATGAGCCCTTGATTTAGAGGATATATGGGATATGGAACATTAATGTGGGATTTACCATCCATAGGGCATATGGCTTGAGTGACTTAGAAATGATCTCTTTTAACCTCTCTGATTTAGCTTTGCTTGACCCTTTTTGCCGATTGATTTGATGTTCCGTGTACCCTTTTTGCCGATTGATTTGATGTTCCGTGTACCCTTTTTGCCACTGCGATTTGACATCTGTCCCATGTTTTGAGGTTTGCCCAATGTGGCTTCGATGGCCTATACCATGCGATGGTAATCCCTACTTATTGAATTTGATTAGCCACTAGTCGACAGACGTCCGTTAAGCATTCTAAGATAGGGGAATCTCATGAGCCGGGGATGGTGGTCATGGGACACTATGCCCGAGTTGTCGGCCTACATTGGGTGACGAGCCCCCCGTAGTGACCATTGAGTTACTTAAACTGGCTGATTGTAATCGTAATAATAATGGTTTGACTAATCATGCATTTATAGCATATTGGCGATGGCGGGTGGCTAATTCTAGATAATGTAGCACGTGTCGTTAGGTTTAGTGGGGTATTGTTTCGCTAGCTCCCAAACCATCGACTATCGACCTACGTACAAGATATGTACGATGACTTGGTCACTATGCTGTACGAGATATGCTATGCTGGTGGCCAGTCTTT